>BSBK01007031.1:0-297500 GCA_027943335.1 Chamaecyparis obtusa | reverse complement strand
GGTACTTGATATTTTTAGGTACACGAAAAAATCGGGTACCCAATTAGGCTTGTGCTTTGGTGTCAGGTTTTCCCAGGTGTACTGACACCCAAGCCTACTAAAAAGTCAACATACATTTTCATGCGCTTTTGGACGACTGAAAAGTGGATTTTTTTACATCGCCACTTTTTGGCCCCTCATGATCTTGCACATACCCTAGGTCCTACCATTTCTGAAAAGTGGTTATAATAGAAAAACATAGCTATGGTTAGAAAGTTATGGCCTCCGAAAGTTGGGCTATGTAAAAACATATTTTGTAATTATTTTGAGCCGACCCTAATGTAATAATTGTAAAAATAAAATATTTTTAGGATAGTCGACCTTAAGGACTAAATTTGTAGAACCTTCTCAAGCGGTGAAAATTGCCTATATAAGGAAGGCCCGTAGTGTTGTCTACGCCAGTTCTGGGTAGTTCTCGGTAATGATTCGAGGCTTTGTCCTATAGAATATTGTAAGGGAAAATGCGCATGTGGCTTTACATATTGTAATTCATAATTCCACATTTGTGGAGATAATAAGAATGCCATTTTTCTGTTCTTGCAAATTGTTGTTGTTTCTTTGTTTCTGTTATGTGTTTGTGGTATTAAGGGGAACACCCTTCATCAAAGTTTCCTCGTGTTTGATCATCATAATCACCTTTTTAATGTATCTAGGTAATCTTACTAAATTCTTTTTACAATGATATTCTTTATCCAAACTGATAACACAAAAAATAATAACCTGTGAAAATAAATTCCATACCTGGACATTTTATGTTGTCTGTTTTGTACCAAATGATTCTTCTTTTGAGAGACTTTGTCATGTTTATTTTTTCTTTTATTAGTTTCAAAAGCATAAACATGATGATGTAGATCACTTTCCTTACTATAAATATGTTTGATCTTGAAACTCTTTCCATCTTTTGTTAAAAATACTATTTAATGTTTGAACTCATTTTGAACACCAAAACTTGATTCTTTTTCAAATCCTAAGCCAAATAAATCTTTGTGACTTTTATTCCTACTCAACAATGTATCTCATTTAATTTGCTAATGCTTTCTTCAAATTGAAGATTCTTGTCTGATTTTCAAGATAGTTTTTCTAATTGTTGTTTCAAAAGTACTATTTTAGTCTTTGATTTGTGATGGTTTTCCACCACAGTTTGTAATTGAAAACTAACATCTTCTTCATTTCTTTTAAACCCATCCAGTTTTATTTTTAGATTTGTAATACCCTGATTTGACTCTTCAAGTTCTGATTTCATATTTATGATCAGTTTGTCTAATTCTTCAAGACTTTAAACAAATACCTTATTTAACCTTTTAAGATATTTTATTGCATCTAGGGAAACAAATAGTTCTCCTTCAAGATCAACATATCCTTCAGGATTACTTACACAATTTTCTAAAGAATTATTTTTATTAATCTTTACAAAATTGTCTAATAAGGACTTCTCCCGAGACAAGACTTCACTAGACTTAACTCTAGAGTTATTTTTATAACTTCTACTCTTATTACACTTATCCATGACAAGTATTCCAATACTAGGAAATCCCATAAATCAGTTAGATAAGGTTTGGCTTTGACACCACTTGTTGGAGTACAATACAACTAAGAGGGGAGGAGGGGGTGTAAATTAGTGGTTTATCAATTTCAAAAAGATCTTGAATAATCTTTATAATCTTGAAACATAAAAAATGTGGTGACTTCAAGAGCCTTTTTTATCAACTCAACATGATCAAGTATAATGGATGTGAAGTAAAAGCTAATGAATAAGTATTCATGCAAATCAAATAAACTTAAAAACTGAATATCATATGATGAGCATATTAACATGAGAGGATAATAAATAAAAATAAAAATAAAATATAACACAAGATATTTCATGAGTCGAAACACTCTGGGAATAAAACCATCAAAATTACCTCACTGGCTTATCATAAATAATCTTTTACAATGCCTCACTGGTTGAATGTGACTTACTGGTAGGTGTATCTCATTAGAAAAGAAAAGTGCCTCACTAGAAACATGTCTCACTAATAATATGCTTCACTAGATTTATACCATAACTCTTAACTATATAAAATTTATTCCAAAATAACATAGAGTACTATCTTTGTTTCTTTAAAAAGATATTCTAGTATCATATGATTTGAGACTCAAAACTATATGTATACAAGCTAAATCTCAAGATATCATTCAATATATTAATCTCTGAAAAATAATTCATTTTAACACAACTCTTTCTATGTAGACTGATAATGTCCCCACTTACATGTTTATATATTATTCCTCATTGTCCAACTGAAATACAACTAGCATGTAAAACCACTTTACAAGTTATTCAAATTGTCTTTGCACAAGTGACTAATTAAATGTCAAAATATGATTGTCATTAAGTTTGTTTGTTTGATAGGTTATCTTTTATTAAATGTAAATACTCATCACTGTTCACTAAAATTTCAAAGAGTGAAATCTGGTTGAAAGAACCTTACACAAGGGTTAAAGAATACTCATCACTACTAACAAAGAATCCTTCTTAACAAAGAGACTTGATAATACAACCTCGTAGAACCCCAAAATCCCATGAACATAATCCCTTGACTAGGGTTTAAAATAATACTTTAACCACAGATAGAAACTGAGACAAGAACTAAATCAAAAGATTCTCCATGCACCTATTGTTTTGAATAGGCCTACAGTTTAAAGAAGAACAAAATACCCTCTTAGTTAATAATAACAAAAATAACAATTCATTGTTAACAAAAATAACATGGATATAATTAATAACAAGAAATAAACACAAAACTCGTTATACTAATAAAAAAACATTATGCATATTTCATAAATGAAATGAGCATCAACTCTGTCTTTAAACTCATAAGTGACATCCTTAAGCAACAACCAAGGATAGATAAACAACTCTTAACAATAGTAACCTTAAACAAATGAAATAAAAGACCGAGAAGGCTAGGTTGAAACTATAGGAGAGAAGACACAAGTTTACACCATACTCTTGTAACTCCCTCACATAATCCTATAAGATCTTCTTTAATCTTCACTACAACCCTTCAGAAATCTCTCAAGAATATTTTCTTACAATCATTTAATATTCTTAGTAATAGTTAGAGTAACCAAGAATCTATCTTCCACTACCCAAAAAGAAAGAGCTCGAGCCTAATTCAGGTTTTTTCCTTCCTCTATTGAGCTAGGGTTTCAAAATGAAACCAAACAAAAATGATTTTCAAATAATTTTATTAAAATGTTGATATCAAGGCATATAAATTAATGTTACTATGAATGTTGATGACTTGTCTTATTTTTCTAATACAAATAAAATTCTCTTCATAATAGGCAAGGCCAACCAAAAGGCTTACCATATTATACAACTTGTTAAGTGCCTTGATCAAAAAATTTTAAGATAATACCTTTAGCCACTTAAGTGAATAAAAATAAAATATCTAAAATACGAATCACAGATGGCATTCAACCATTTTAGAATATCAAGATAGGAAAATTTCCCACTCATATTGGAGCCAAGATACAAGACCAATATATATCACTATACCATTTGCAAAGTAATGCATGTATTACTCCCACTAATAAGAACACCAAGTAATTTTGATATCACCAAGTAAATGTAATCATGTATCACATATATCACGTCATATATCACTGATCAAATCATACCAAGTTCATATATCACAGATGTATCACATATACCACTTCATATACAACTGATCAAATCAAACTACATTCATATATCATTACATATGAACCTAGTTAGTGTTTGGTAATCAAGGACAACACAAGGAGAGGAGAAACAAATGATACCTCCCCTCAACCACTATCGAGGAATATGTGGAGTCGATGCTTGGTACCTGCATAATCAATTTCATGAGACAATAAAAAACACACATAAAATATCAGCTAATACAATCATTCAAGGGAGAATTGAAACATCATATAAGCCTCATAAATGAGTAATGAAACATCCTCCCTCTTCATAAAAACACATCATGGAAAATATCAACTTAAGTATAAAGCATGTCAATATTCTAAATCATCCTCAATAACATTACCAAGATCATAAGTTAGTCCATAAATATATTGTTGGCATAAAACATAATCTTCATGATAATAAGTAACATGTCAACATTATAAATTATATTCATAAGAAAATAATAAAAAATAACCCTAAAAATATCAATATACAAATAAATCATAAATAACATTATATACACCATACCTTACCAATAATGAACACATCAATATTCCTTAATCAAAACATTGTTAGTAATATGATATCTCATCAAATCTAGGTAACATGAAAAATGATTCAATACTTATGATTAACTATACTAACCACTAATCTAATCAACAACTATGTTCACATCTCAATTTAGAACCACAATATTAGTCTATCTCATTTATTAAACACCACAAGTCTAGGTGAGGTCCCAATAACAACCCAATGAGTCAAATATCTAATTCAATTAGGAAAGAGTTATCACAACCAAAACAAGGAGAAATAATGCATCTTTATGAAATCAACATAATCTTATCACCAAGAAGAAATCCATCACAACACTAATTGAATCACTTACGTAACATAAAAATAAAGATGGGCATAAGATGAGCACTCAAAATCATATTTCATAATAATGAAAAGTGAAAAGTAGGATCACACACCACAAGGAGATCCACATCCAAATGTAAGCAATACAATCCATGATCATAAATCACAAGTCACATAAAGAAGTATGGAATGCGGAAAAAAATAGGAGGGACATTACATGTTGTATAGAAACACCACCCATAACTCTATTAAAGAAGGATTCATTTCAATGGAATCATCTAGGTAATATAAAATTTAAGATGTTAAAGGAGGATACGTGCACAACTCCATTTCTTACTACTCCAGACTTCACAAAGGATGTTTTTGTGGAATGTGATGTTTCATGTAATAGTTATCATGAAGGAGGGTCAACCCATTTCTTTTTAAAGACAAAAATTAAAGGGTAAGAATTAAATCAAGCCTATTTATGAGGAGATGTTAGATATTATTCATGTAGTAATAAAATAGAGGCCATATCTAATGGGAAGACACTTCAAAGTTAAGACAGATTATGATATCCTTAAATATTTTAGGGAGCATAGATTATCTTCTAAAAAGTAGCAAAACTAGGTGACTAAGATGTTGGGGTATGACTTTGAGATCATATAAAAGAGATGAAATAAAAATATTGTGGTAGATGTATTATCTAGGAAAGATGAAAAAGATGAAGCTTTATTGTGTGTCATTTCAATATTATAAGAAAATTGCATAGAAAAAGCTAAATATGATTGGAAAAATGATGTTTCTACTAGCAATCTTATTCAACAGTTACAAAGTGATCATAGTAGTTCAAATAATCTTTGTTGGAAGGGAGATTCTCTATGGTGTAAAGATAGATTGTACTTATGCAAGAATTCCACTATCAAATAAAAGATTCTCATAGAATTTTATGAATCTCTAATAGATGGTCAGTGAGGATTTTTTAGGACATATTATCAAGTTGAGAAAGATTTCTTTTGGGAAGGACTAAAAAGGGATGTTTAAAATTTGTGGTTGAATGTTTTTTATTTCAAAGAATAAAGGGGAGACAGTTAAGACACTGGGTTTCTTGCAGCCCTTAGAGATTCCTATCCACATTGGCAAGAGGTCTCCATGGCTTTTATTATAGGTCTCCCAAGATCTACAGGTAAAGATTTTATTATGGAAGTGGTGGATTGCCACACTAAATATGCCCATTTTATAAAAATATCATATCATTTTATAGTAAGTACAATAGAAAAAGGTATTTTTGGAGGATATACAAAAGATACGTGGTACACCTAAGATTATTGTTAGTGATTGTGATCCTTTCTTTATAGTAGACTTTTGGAAAAATTATTCTCATGTTTGGGAATTCAATTAGATCATAGTTCTTCATATCATCCTCAATCAAATGGACAAAATAAGGTTTTTAATAAATGCTTAGAAGTATATCTATGTTTCTTCAGTTCAGATAAGAAATATCAATGGATAGATTGGTTACCTCTTGTAGAATCGTGGTATAGAACTTCCTTACATAGATCATAAAAAAAATCTCCTTTCCTGGTACTATATGGATATCATCCTCCTTCCATCACATCCTAATTGAGGGTTTTACCAAAATTTCAAGCTACGGAGGAAACATTTCTTTGTCAACAAGTCCTTTCAATACTCAAGGAGGATTTGGCTCAAGGAGAATTTGGCCATGGAACAAAATAAAATGAAGCAACAAGAAAATTGAAATTATAGAAAATGAATCATTGAAGTAGGGGATTAGGTATTCTTGATATTGCAACCTTATAAGAAAATATCATTAAAGAAAAAAAAAAGAATAATAAGCTATCACTAAAATATTATGGTCCATACTAGATAATGTAAAAGATAGGTAGTGTTTCCTACAAGATGGAATTTTATTCAACAACAAAAATGTATCCAATTTTTCATGTTTCTTGTTTGAAGAAAGTAATAGGAAATAACATACCTACATAGAAAATATTACCAGAGCTCCATGAAGAAGGAAGGACCATATTATAAACTTAATTCACTCTCCAAACATGTATAAAGAAGATAAGCTCTATAACATGCAAAAAATATCTCATTCAATGGAAGGATCTATTAGTTGAAGATGCCAAATGGGAAGGTAAAAAGTTTATTAAGAAGAATCCTCACTTTGTTAGCATTTGGGACAATGCTTCTTTAAAGAAGGGGGGAATGCTACGCCCTTAATCTTAGAGTATACATATGGTTGAGTAGTCAAATTGTAACTACCCTAGATCCTTATTGAGTTATATGATCATTATTACATTGTTATTTAGTTAGTTGGGCCAGACTTACATCTATATTATTATATTTAAGTTCGTCATGGTGTTATATTAGGTATAAGAGGGTATATATGGGTGGTAGTGTGTCTTATTTTAAGATAATTTGAGTTTTTAATTCTTATTAAATGTTATTGGAGGTATCCCCTTGAAGTGAATAATGAGGTTTCCTCCTCAAAGTGGCATATTATTGTCAAGTATTTGAAGCATATTTCATATTATATCTTCTATTGTGCAAGTTATTTCACTATAGATGCCAATTGGGTTGACATTTTTTATGATAGAAAAAGCACTAGTGGAGGTGCATTATTTATTGGTGGTTGTTTTGTATCTTAGCTATAAAAAATATGTTTCTTTATCTATAGTTGAGGACCAATATATTGCAAAATTTTATGGATGAAAAATACATTGAAAGATATCAAGGTTGAGTATGAGAATTATATTATCATACTCAGTGACAATACAAGTGTCATCAACATTTCAAAGAATATGGTAATGTGCTCAATGACAAAGAATATTCATATCAAGTAGCATTTATTAAGGGAGCACGTACTTGAGAAACAAGTAAAGTTGAAATATGTGTCTACTAAGGAGAAGATTGTATATATCTTCACAAAGCCTCTTCCAAAAGAGACTTTTGAGTACTAAGGGAGAAATTGGGAATGATGCCACTATCATCTATTTCCTAAGTTTTCAAGACTAGCATATGTTTAGGAGTTATTACCTTATTTAGTTAGTCCTGGATACCCCTTTAGAATATGTTTAGTCTTGGATGAAAGTGAATCATACACCACCTATCACATGTTGAGAATGACTCATTTCCAAGCCATATATGGATATGATACTTCACCATTCTTAGATTTGGATATTGATTATAATAGGGCTCCCAATGCTAAAGAATAGATATAACAGAGTTAGGATGACTTGAAAGGTGCTCAAAACAAGAAAATAATGTATGTAGAAAAACACAAGGTTGAACTTAGCCTTGATGTAGGAGATTTAACTTTTCTATGTTTGTAGCCATACATAGAGTCTTCTTTGAAGAAAAGTAGTGCATAAAAATTAAAATCTCATTTGTATGAAACCTAAAAGATAGTTTAAGGAGTGGAGAAAGTATCTTATGAGCTTGAGTTTATGGAGAATAGTTGGATTCACAAGTATTTAATGTATCATGTCTCAAAAAGACACTAGGATAGTAGATAACTCCTTCAACATAGCTACCACCTTTGGATGAGGAGAGTAGATTGGTTTTGATACCTAATAAAATTTTGGATGTCATAGAAAGAAGATTGAGGAGAAGAAGAACTAAGGAGTTTATTATCAAATTGAGATACTTGTGGAGGATGCTACTTGGAATAGAAAAAAAATTCTTCAACATTCTTCAACATCCTAATTTAGTTATTTAGTATTATCTAACAAAACTTTTTTATGGGTAGTATTATTTAACTAATTTAAAAAAAATTAAAAATTACTTAAGTGGTTTATTAGTGAAGACTTTAATAATGTCACTTTACTCCTTGAGCTAAATTAATATATTAAAAGTGTGAAAAAATGAAATTTGTTTCCAAAAGCTTTCGAGATTGTGAAATTGTTATGAAAAGAATATTTTAAGGCTCATTGAGTCGTGCTTGGTTATTTCTCATAGTTGATTTTGAAAGCTTCTTTAGGAGCTAAATTTGAGGATGGAAAACCTTGGGCAACCGATTTAAATGGTGAAACTATCCACCCTAGTTGATTAATGGTGGAATCACACAGTTCTATGTTGAACATGGTTATTTTTAGGGGTTGAGGATCTTATTGTTGGGTGTGGAAAGGGTTTGTTTGTTAGTATTTGGATTTTTCTAGTCATTGCCTAAGTGTTCTTGGAGCTCAATTTGATTTGAACCATTTACTAGTGCATGTATTTCTTGAGTATGGTATGGGGTTCTTTTTACCTACTAGGTGACCTTTTTGAATAAAATTGTGGCCAAGGGAATGGTCATTTTGTAATGTGATATCTTTGTTTTGGGACATGGTTGTAGATGATCATATTGGAGTACCCAATCATCACATGGGGTATTTGTTTGAATGCATAACCTTTTCATTTGAACTTGTTTCTCCTTCATAAGAAGTGACTTATGTTTTCCCTATTGTGTTTACATACATATAATTATTTTATATGTTGCATAATGACTTCTCAGTCATTCCTGGAATTATTTGGATTTTTGCATATGATCATCCTTGATTCAATGCATGGTGATTTCTCAAGTCCTTAGGTGTGGATGATGTTGGACAATTTGTAATGTAATACAAGATCAATTATCTCACATTGTAGGTTGGAAGAAAATATATTCTGTGTTTCTCAAAATAAATAATATGCAAGTCATTATAATATTTTGATATTTATCTAAAATATGTAGTATTATTTCAATTCATTATCATTTGCATGTGTGTGTTTAAATGATCCTTATATGTGTATAATGAAACCACTACCAATCCTTACACAAACTAAAACAATGCAAACCCTTTAACTAATCAAAATAGTCATAACTATAAAAATAAGGTTATTGAATCAAGAAATTTGGGAGATTTTGGAAGGGGAATTTTATAAAAAGATAAGACAATATAGATTTTGTGGTTGGATCCAAAGTAGGTTTATTCCCAAAGGTTTTTAATTAAGTTAAAAATTAACCAATTGCATAAATGACCTCTAATATAGATAATATTGACATTAGGAAAAGAGTGCAAGATGCAAACAAGTATATATCATTAGCTAAGTAATTTCTTTGATAAGTTTTATATAATGCTAAATCATGAACTTTAAATGTATCAAAACAAATTTAAACTACCGGTAAAGATTTTTGTTGTTTAAACAATGTAATTTAGTCACTTGTTTCTTCGATAGGTGCCTATTCAATATGTTGTAGAGTTACAATTTATGAGAGTATACAAACATTGTATGGAAGAAAAAAGAAGTTAACCTAAGTATAAAATGCATCAAGAACATGTATCAAATATAGTTCAAAATTATACTACATAAATCCATGTGTAAAAAAAAAAACATTATAGGGTATGTGGATGTAAAAAGGGGATCAAAAGGAGTCTTAAGTGTCCACTTTTTGAAATCAAGAAAGATTGATGTTGGACAAGAAAATGAAAATAATTTTTCTCAAGATTTGAAGATGCAACAACAACAAGAGTCATAGTGCTTCAAATATACTTTCTAAACAAGTCTTTTTTAAAATGGGAGGGGGGGGCACACAAAATGCTCCTATTTTGACTTTAAAAAAAACATAAATTCTAGTTTGCTTCCTCTAAAATTCTAACTTTTTTTTAGTATATGAAAAATCACTTCAGTAAAAAAGTAGCTAACACCATGTAGTTTATGCTTGATTTTTCTACTAATTTTTTTAAGAATGTATGTTTTTTTTACTGATTTGCAAAGTGGTCACATCTTTTAAAATAAAGAATCGTGCATGTAGAACCTTTATGTTATTTGAGAATAATCAATTTTTATTTTATTTTTTGTTTACAAAATTAATTCTACTTTCCAAATATGTGATTTAAAAAAAACATTTGGGCATATGGATAAAGAATGAAGCCAAACATACCATACATAGATTTTTGACAAAAAATGAAGACACTAGAAAATTAAATTATAGATTAAACCTTAAAATATTCAAAACTAAAAAAATAGATGGTTTGAAAGCTAAGAGAGAGTTTAATTTTATTGTGGTAATTTTTTAACTTGACATTAAAAGATGTGCAAACTTGATGGATAACACTCTCAACATTATGTCAATTTTTTATAAATTGCTAAAAACATAAAATAATGGTTGAAGGTTGACAATAAAGAAAGTGCATTATGGCACACTTGTATTATTGTGTACCTTGAGAATTCCATAATGTAATCACACTTAAAATGAAAGTATATTATAATGTACTCATGTTTTTGTGAAGGAAAAATTCTCTCTCTCTCTCTCTAGATCTCCATCTCTCTCTAGACCTATTTCTCTATGTCTTCCTCATTCTCTCACCATTATCTCTATCGCACCTCCTCCCTTTTTCTCATTTCCTCACTCTCTCTATCTCTCCCTCCCTCCTTCCTTCCCTCCCTATGTCTCTCTATCTCCCCTTTACCCCTCTTCCTCCATCCCTCCCTTCCACCCCCCTCTCTCTACTTCTATTCCTTCTCTCCCTCTATCTTCCTCGTTCATTCCTCATTCCCTCTCTATTTCTCTCAACCTCCCTTCTCCTCACCCCCCCATTCTCCCTCTCACCCCCCTCTATACATACCTCTCCTTTAGATGCCCCCTCTCTTTCTACCCTATCCCTTTATGCATTTCTTTATCTAATTCTCTATCTATCTATCTATCTATCTCTATCTCTCTTTGTCTATACCTTCCTTCATACTTCTACCCCCCATATCTCTCTACCTCCCCCTCCCCCCACACACCCCTCTCTCCCTCCTTCCATTTATATATCTCCTCTCCTTCTCTCTAATTTTCTCTATCTCCCCTCTCCCTCTCTCTCTAACCACCTCTTTGAATGTATATAATTATATATCTTTCCCTCTCGACTTCTACCTATCTCATGTCTACCTCTCTTTACTCCTTACTAAAATTTTGATTTATAACAACCTACTATCAATAATGTTTACACCCTACTAAGAAGGAAAACCCAACAACCTATTGATACATGGGAACACTTTTGGATTGTGGGTAAACCTATAAAATAAGTGGACCTCCAAAGTAAGCTAGTTCTTAATGGAATCTCACCTTTAACTATCTCAACTAAGTTTTTTTGCAAAGGAAAGAGTAATAAGGATACATAAAATGCAACTTAATATCTAAGGCAATGCACCAAATCAGTATTTGAGACCCACACAAACAACTTAAATCATGATGAGACCACTAATACAATCTCTCTTACACAAACCACTAAATCATAATATTTGCATCAATAATATGTGAGAAGGCTAATAATAATAGTCCCTAAAGGGAGAAAGACTCTTCCTCACAATTTAAAATTGATTCAACACAACTCACAACCTACAAAAAATGTAAGTAACCCTGTTAGATAATTGAGAGGGGGGTGAATCAGTTAAGTTAGTTATCCTACAGTCCCAAATTCTCAAATGTACTTTTTAAAACTTTTTTAAAAACATAATCAACTCGATAAGATAAGATAAGATAACTATCTTTCTGTTCATTTATTGAATACCATTAATTTCTAAAACTGTCTTTACTGATTAATCAAATATGTAATATGTAGAGTATGATAGAAAAAAAATCATAACAAATAACACATAACACAAAGATTTAACATGGAAACCCTGCTAAGGGAAAAACCACCTGGGACTGGTAACCCAAAATATTTCACTCTTCTGAAGTGAGCTCGATTAGGAGCCAACCCTGTTAAAGGTTACAATGCACATTTTTAGGTGTGACCTGGTTAGAATTTATCACTAACAGTTAAATTTTGACCAGCATTCACTATGGGGTCAACAAGAAAATAATTAACATTCCCTGAATGTCATATTGAAATACAAAAAGATTGTTAAGTCCACTCGGTTAAGAGATTTTTCTATAACAATGATTAAACTGATACAGTAGTGATCTGATTCAAATACAACTCAATTTCCAAGTATTCAGATCTATGCTAAGCTCAAAATAACTTTTCTGATCAATAATAAATTTACTTCATCATATCCTCCAACTACTTCACTCGGTGTATATATCTCTAATGCTCGGTTATGCCTACAGTTCAGCTCAGTTCTGCCTGTAACCAATCTAATTAGGTATGCAAAAAAAATGTCTTCACATGAAATCTTTTGCAATCTCTATACATCCTACATTTATCAACAATGAATCTCATGTCTCTTAAATAGACGTGTAAACCATTTTCATATCAGCCATTAGATTTTTCCAATTAATCTCCATCATCCATTTTGCCACTTCAAGCTTCCTTGGAAGATGTGTCAATAACACGTTTCAATCTCTTCCCTTTGATAATCTCTAAAAATTTTCATGCATGGATCTTAAAACAAACTTCATCTCTTGCCTCAGAATCATAAGCTATTTCCATCTCATCAATTTCAGTCGGTTGTTATAACATTTAATGTTTTCATCCATACTCGGTTAATACTGAAAGCATCGGTGATAACTAACTCAGTTTTAATGTCACTCAGTATACACAAGACTGACTTGGTGTATACAAAAATCTTCTATTACTGACCACATTAATTTGTTCAATTCTGATCTCTTCTTCATAATAGAATAATGCAACATTCTCAAGTCAACAACATAATGCCATAGACTCATCAATAAGTTACCCAATGTATACCTTATCCATATCTATCATATCTATCTTTTCCTTATCTAAATATATCATTTCTTCACCATTTCTTCCTTCTATAGATGTTCATATATTTGTAACTATCATGATAATTATAGTCAAAACTATTTGACATCGATGACAACATATTGATCGATTTAATCATCTTACATATAACTTTAACAACTCAGTGATCTCTAATCATTGTTTCTTCAGTTCATCATGTTATTCAATCAGTTGTAGATCATCAATCTCTCCCTTTGGCATTGATGGAAACACAAACAATATGAAATATTCCATACCATACCAAACATTTGTTCTACAACATGATGTAGCTTGATAAGCTCTCTAGCTTGATATTTAATATGTTTAATCACTACAAACAATATTTCATGCAGACTCTCCCTGCGAATTTGATCTTCTTCAACTCTATGATTCTCTCTTCCTTTAGTGGATAGATATTTCATTAGTCATTCTCTCTTTCATGTTCTTTCCAACAAATATTTCTAATCAATCTCCCTTTGACAACAATTTCAAAATAAAATAAACAGCTCTTCAATAGCCAAATAGTTCTCTATTGTTCGGTCCATATCAAGTACCTTCATGTACTGATATAAAAATCTTTGTTCCAACTTATTTCACATTATTTCAAAACCTTAGGAATCCTAAAGTGTGAGCTACATGCATCAACATTTTGATGTTCTGATTGTATACACCTAAAAATGGTCATCTAGACTATTAGCCCCTTGCTAGCATTTTTGCTAAAATTATCAATTGCTTATTCTTGATCAAATCCTAGTTCTTTCATTTATTCGATTATTTTCTATGGGCTAACCATTTTATCCTAAGTCTTTATTTAATTAAAAAGAATTCCCTCCCCTTTTATTAAATAAAAAAAGCCCCCACTTTCCTCTTATCCTAAGTTGCACAAATAAACCATTATTCCTATTTTATAAAAAAGGGAAAAACACTTTTTGTCTCATATGGACACAAAAGTCAACTCTTATTTTCTCATTGGAGGAATCTTGTGCACATGGATTGCTCCTCTTTCAAGCTCCACCGTTGATTAAATCTTTTGCCTCTTAATCTCCATGGTCCATTCTTTCTCATTTCTTATAAAAGGAGAGCTCTCTTCTTCATTCTAGATCTCCAACTTTTTATGCTAATGTTATGTTGCAGGTTTTCTAGGTCACTTTGGAGCTTTTAAAAATTTGGAGCATTCTTGGCTTTTGCATCTACATGTTATCATAGTTTCATTTCTTGCATTATCATGGCATTCATAGCTTCATACTTAGCTTAGTTTCCTTTATGCTTTAGATTACTTCATCTAGCTTAATTAGGAGGCTTTGTAATACTTGTTCTTTCATTTCCATAGCTTAGCTTGCATATTCATCTTAATCTAGCTTGCATTGCATTTCATTTGATTCTTGAGGAAATTGGCATTATTTCCCTTATCTTCATTTGAATCTCCCATTGCATGGTTTACTAGCAAGGTTATTGGCTTAATAGCTCTAGCTGAGAGCATTCTTAAACACCCTTGCAATCCATGCCTAGGGAGCTATGGATTGACTTTTGAGACCTCATTCTTGAGTGTTCTTGATTGTAATGATTCATAGAAGTGCACTATTTAGAGTACACATTTTTGGCACCCACCGTGGGGCAGAGTAGACTAGCTTTGTCCCTTCTTTTTCTGCATTTTCATCAATTTTTTTGGCAAGTTTTGAGCTTAATTTTTGGTCTCTATTTTTTTTGTCTCAGACTATCATGCAATACTTCCAGAAGTATCACATGATAGTTCTTTGTATGTGTGCATGATACTTTTCCTATCGGAAGTATCACCTGGCTATTGCAAAGAATATCGCCTAGTCTCAGGTGAAGTATCACCTAGTCTCAGGTGAAGTATCGCCTGGTATATAGTGAAGTATCGCACAGACTAATATTATCACCCCAGTATATTGAGAAGTATCGCATGATAATTATGGTGTCTGTAACTATCACCTGTACCTGGCAATGAGCTATTTTTGAGCTATTTTGTTTATCTTGCAAGTTTCGGGTTCTCTGCTATCTTTTTAAAAAAATTTGAAAACGGGCACCCATTTTTGAGAAATTTTTGCAAACGGTATCAAAAATTAAAGTGTGATATATCATTGGAAAGGTCTTTCCAAGCCTAATCCAACCATGCTAGTTTCATTCTTAGATTTTACCATTTGATCAGCTATTTTCCTTGCAGATTATCTAAATCTTGATGTGCTAACCTTTGTGGGGCTAACAAGTTGTGCTTGTAGGTGCTCTCATTGCTTGGAATTTTCCAAAAGAATGCATGTCAAAGAGGGCTACTAATGGTTTTTGCAGGGCTTCCCTAAGCATAAAAATCAAATCAAGTGCTTGTTTAATTGCTTTCTTTATTGAGTGCGGCATATACTAGTTGTTTCTTTTAGTAGGCACATAATATCTTGTGGAAGAAATTTTGAGGTGGTAGGAGAAGTATGCTCTTCACCCTTGTGGTGAACCAAAAAATCTTGACCATCTTAGGATTTTGAAAACAAGAGGGTAATTGAACTCTTTGCTTGGTGTGTTTGGGAGAAAGCTTTGAGATAGGGGAGTATGCTCTTCACCCTTGTGGTGAAACAAAAACCTTGAATCTTATAAGTTGATCCATTTCTTTGTTTAGATCTTTTAGAATCCTTTAGCGGGCCTACTCTTGAGAAATCAAGAGGAACGACCCAAGTGGGGACAAGCTAATACTGAGCTATTCCAACCCACTATAATCTCAAGGCTATCAAGGACACAAAACCTTGGTAGACGTAGTGCTTATCTTTGCTTGATGTGAGTACTTGTGGGATTGTGACCATGAGGAAAGTATTGAGCAAGAATGCTTAAGGTACTCTTGAGGCCGCAAGGTTCCAATCCTTTATGAGGAGAAAGAGGGGTGCTATGGATGGAAGCCCTTACTAAGAACCATAGGTAGAGGCCACCCTATTTTTCCGCTTAACTTCTTGGTGCAAGAATTGATCCAAGTGGAATAACCTGAATCACCCCAAGATTACTCACCATATGTATTCCTTTGGTTGTGTCTTTGGCACTTCCATGACAAAGCCAATATCTATTGTGGGTAACCACTTTGTGTGAGGCAATGGAGCATCAAGTTGTGGGCCAAGTTGTTAAGTAATGAGCCTTGACTTTCTAGGTAGTAAGTGTTTGAAGTATTTTCATTGTGCTATACCAGTGTAAACGTTCTCAACATTCAAACAAAATGGTAGCATTCATAAGGTTTTCTATTTTGATATCACAAGTGCTTGTCTTGGAAAGGTTGCTTTTGCCCTTGTTTCAAGTGTTCTATGACATGTTTGATCCTATACTATTTTTAAACCTGTCTTTTATCTACTGTTTCTGCTTGTCAAACTGAGAAATTGCACTATCCAACCTTTGAACTTGATCAAAACACTTCAAAAATAAAAAATTTATGTTCATTGGTCAAAGAATTGCCCAAATCTGCAACAGTATTGCGCGCTTTGCTGAGAAATATCGCGCGATAGTTCACGCCTGCTAGACTATTGCCCGGCTAGCCTAGACTCTATCGCTCTGCCTACCTAGAGTCTATCACCCTACCTAAAGCGAAGGCTCACCCGGTCTTAAACTATCACCCTATCTGCCTGGAAAGTATCACCCAAAATTTTTTTGCTATCTTGTTGCTGTTGCAATCTAGAGCTGCTAAACTTGAACTTTAACCTACTGTAGAGTGTCTTTTTTTGATCTTATCTGAAGTTGGTTTGTTACCTACATGCTTAGGATTGTTCTAGACTGAAACAAATGAGCTAAAACTATTGGATTTGAGCCTATCAAATGTCACTTTTGATCACTTGTCAAAACATGGTTACCTATCTAGCTACTTGCTAATCGAGCTTCTTGCTCACATCTAGGCTTGTGTCAATTGACTACTGTAAGTTCTTGAGCACTTTGACCAACCATCTCTATTGTTCTATCTCAAAAAGTGATCATCATTGGCTTTTGCCTCACTCAACATCTAAGAAACTTTGTCTCATTCTATTAGTCAACCAACAATTCTTTTTCATGCCGATTACAACTCGGTCTCAATTTGAGCAGAAGAATCATCCTTCGTTCAATTACACTCAGTTACCTTCTCCAACTAGATGCTCACAAGCACTAGCTCACAATGAAAGTTCTAGTTCTGACCACTCTAAGGATTCTAAGGCTACCCCGTGGTATAAAGGAGGCTTCCTCTTTTTCGCATTCAAAACCCCCAAAAACACAGACAGTGTCTCACTTACTATGAATGAACAAGAGAGATATCGTCGTATGCAAGACCACTTTGAGCAAAGAGATAAACAAGCACTCTTGGATAGAGAGTATAGTAAAAGCTTAATGGAAGCTGCTAGGTGCATGACTTCAAGAGGGATTTCTCATGAACAACCCAAGACTAGTAGCTATGAAAATAGACATTTCTTTAGCACCAGTGGCAACAACAGAAACAACACGCCACCAAGGTCCCAGCCAAGATGGACTTTTGATGTACCTTCTTCACCTCCTAGACCACCTCCCTCTCACCATGAGGAAGAGGCCATTGATGATATTTCTAGTGAGGATCTTATTGCATTTGAACAAGATGAGGACTCCTAATGAAAGATGCTCAAGCTTTTAGAGCACAATGGAGACTAATATTTCCAATATATGACTTCTAGAGGATACAACCTTCCTCCTAGCTATGATTTAGAAAAATTGTCCAACAAAGAGTACCAACTGAATTGGAAGTCCTTCAGGAAGAATTACATCAGACAAATCAATGCCTTACCCAAATGGCAATCGAAAGAGAGCCTCCAAAGGTCTCTTTTGTAGAATCAATTTGTGCTCTTCCTTTTGATAAAAGTATATACATGGTCACATTTCCTAGGGATATTGAGGTTCCTAAGTATGATAAGTATGATGGAAATGGTGATCCCCATGACCATGTGCATCACTTTTACACTCTTAGCATGGACTTTCTTCACGAAGACACGTTTTTGCTACAATTATTCCCTCGAAGCTTAAGAGGACAAGCTTTAGAATGGTTTGCAAAGTTGACACCTCCTTTGAAGACTTTTGATGAGTTGGCTATGCGCTTCACACAACACTATTCATACAATATCCAATAGCCTATCACCATGATAGATCTTGGTGCTTTGAGACAAAACCAAGGAGAGTTATTTGCTACTTATTTGTAATGTTGGAGGTCATTGTATTCTCGATATCCTCATTAGCTAGATGAAAGAGAAAAGATTGACATTTTTGTCAACACTCTTGTGCCAGAACTATATTATGATCTTAGGAAACAACTGTTCTCCTCTTTCAATGACATGATTGAAAGTGCATATAGGATTGAGGATGTGGCCATAAGAAAGGGAGATATTGTTATTAATAAGGATACTAGAAACAATGGCAAAGACAAAAACAAGCCTTGGAATAGAAACAAGTATGTTGTCAATGATGGGGTTATAGATGCCCCTAAAGCTAAAGAGCCTGCTTTCAACCTCTCTAATGCCATCTACGTAGCAAAACTACAAGAAGCTGCCAACACTCAAAATGCTCCTAAGCCTCAGAATGTAGATAAGCCAAAGAAGCAATTATGACGATGGGTCTATACCCCATTGGCTGAACCATATGATGTGATTCTTAAGACTTTGGTTGAAAATAATTATCTTACACTTCCTAAGAAAACTCGTCCCTATGATCCACCAGTTAAGCCTGATTGGTGGAGAGAGGATCATTACTGCCACTATCACAAAAACAAGGGACACAAGACTGACAATTGTTTCACGCTTAAAGATGCTATTTAAGATCTCATTGATGGAGGCACAATTCTCATAGATGGCTTAGTTAAAAATTCTAATCACACAACTTTCAAAGATCCTCTACCTAAGTATGACAAAGGTGAAACCTCCCAAGCACATAAGAAGAATCATGATGCTAAGATCAACTATACATATACTTCTGATTCACCTATGATCAACATGGTGGAGCCCGTTGAGAGTGTTCTTATGATGAGACCTCAAGATGATAATAAATCCAATCATGGTATGCCAAAGTTGGTCTTGCAAACATGTGGTAGTTCTTCTTCCCAAAGTGAGGCACTAAATGCTGTTACTAGGGGGCAAGCTAAACTAGTCCTTAAAACTACACTTGATCCTAAACAAGCCTCATCTTCCAAACCAGTAGTTCCTTTAGCTCTGTCTAGCTATGATCTTGTCCATCAGTTGCAATGAACACCTGCACAGATATCTATTTTTGAGTTGCTTGAGCTATCCCCTTTGCACAAGGAGATCCTTGAAAAGGCTTTGTGTATAGCTAGTGTCCCTAATGACATTGACCCAGATAGGTTCCAGGCTATGGTCAACCAGATCTCATCACCTCATTATCTCTCCTTCTCTAAAGTAGATGACACATCTCTTAACCACCCTCACAATCTTGCCTTACACATTGAAGTTATGGTCTACCACACCTGAGTTCACCGAGTCCTGATAGACAATGGTGCTGGGTTAAATATTGTTTCTTTCAATGTTGTGCAACAGTTGGGTTTATCAAAATTTTTTATAGATCCTAAATGGAAGATTACTATAAAAGCATATGATGAAGTTGAAAGATCTTCCAAAGGTCTTATCACGTTGCCTGTCCAAGTGGGCCCTGTCATGAGAGACATTATGTTCCAAGTATTGGATATCCCACTTCCTTATAACATCCTTTTGGGTCATCCTTGGATCCATGAAATGCAAGTTGTGCCTTCTACATACCATCAGTGTGTCAAATTCCCACATAACGGAGCTGAAATTGTGATTCTTAGGGATCATTCTATTGCTATCAATGCTCTTGCTACTATTGAAATGTTTTTTCCTCATAACAAACCTTCTAATGATCCTACTACATCCCTGGCTACTGCTGAGAAAATTTTTAAAATGATGAGCCTTGGTATGGGTGAATACACACTGGATTCCATTGCTACTATGCCAATATCTCCAAGATCATATGGAAGACCTTCTAATAAGATGAAGCCTTTTGCTTCTGCCATGACAATTTTTGGTAATTTTGTTCAAGCGTCTGTACCCCTAGAGGCAGAAAGAAAAGAACAAGCTGTTAGAGAATGGATTTATAGAGAAGAGGAAGACAGTACCACTATTGCTACTCCTATTTCTCCTAAGCGCTATGGTAAAGGCTATAAATTTTTGCAGCAAATGGGCTATCAAGGTCATGGACCTATAAATGATAATGGGCATGCCCTAGTCAAGCCTTTGAGTCATACTAATGGCTGATCCTCTAAGATTACAACAGGTCTAGGATATGGTGCCAATGATGACCTCTCTACATGTTCTAGAAATGCTCCCATGATTAGAGATTCAGACACAGATATAGATGAGTCACCACTGCACACTATGGCTCAAATGGGAGACAATCTTCCTTCTACTTCACTCCTTTGGGAAGGAGAATGCATGTCTACTGATGATACAACTAAAGCCTCCACATCCAAAAATTTTATACCTAATGAGTCATTGAGCTTTGATAGACATCATAGAAATATTGCACGCTTAATGAAAAGAGGAGATCTCACAAATAATGATGCTAAAGCCTCTACTTATAAAGGTCCTAAACCTTCTTGGTGTAAGGATCCCAGTAGAAGCGTAACAACAGATTCAAATGAATATGAATGGGATACTCTCTCCGATGGATCTTCCACAGTGGATATGGAAGTGGACATGGTTCATACTTATGGTGACCAACCCAACATAGTTGATGAGTCTCACGTAGGGTCTGATGAGTTTAATCTATGTATTGCTTTAGTGGACCATGCTGGTCCTTCTATGACTAGTCTAGATCTTAACACTTTCATAGCTTACCCTATAGGTTCAACCTCTCTTGTCACTAGAGATGACATCCCTCACATAAATGCTATTGAACTAGTCACTTCATTTCATCTCTCAAAATCATATCTCATAGCTTGGTCCACCCAGGATCAACATGCCATTAAACCTGTTACTTCTTCCACTAGCGAACCAGCAACAAAAAGGACTGAATCAAAAATCAAGTATCTCAATCATCAAATCAAAAGAAAAGAGCAATGGTCAGATGGCAAAAACCACATTGTGGCGGTATTTGAACCTAAAAAAAGTAAAAATAAAGACCTGCTAAAAAATGATGATTATCAAATAAAAGATGACAAGCTGATTCTTTACAAGCACATGGTGAACTTATCTGAAAATAAAGTTGCTAATGTCATGGTTGCTTTGACATCCATTTTACAATTGAAAAAGCATAAATCACACTTTAAGTTCTTGGTGGAAGAATTACACTATCTTGCTCATAGTCCTTACACTGCCATCATATTTTCCTATCTCCAAGATCATGTTATTCCTAAAAATCTAATACGCAATATGAAGCACCATCTCATCCATAATGCCACACACTTTACCCTTGTCTCTGGTGACTTGTATAGGAAGGGTCTAGATGGAACTCTCCTTAAGTGTCTAGAAATAGAGGAGTCAAACAAAGTGCTAGCTGAAGTTCGCGACAGTATATGTGGATCACACTTTAACGATCCTGTGCTAGCTTGGAAATTTCTTAGGGCTGGTTACTATTGGTTAGGACCTTATCTTATCACTATAGCATTTGGGTCCAAGACCTATTAGCTATCTACGCCAGAGGGAGAAGAGCTTACTGGGCCTACCAATTATCTACATCTGAAGAAGTACTATGTCTAAAGTTCTAGAGCTCTTTTGTACATATTTTTACTGACCCTAAAAAAATTCCAAAAAAATTCATATATGATGCTAAAAAATCCTAAAAATCATAAAATGTCATGAAAAAATGAGCATCCTAGTGAAAACCTAGCAATAGGTGCTTTGATGTCTCACCAAAAAAATCAAAAAATTCAAAAAAATAGAAAAGTGCCTTGGTGAAAACCTGGAAATAAGCGCCTTGGTAGCAAAAATACAAAAAAATTATAAAAAGTCCTTAAAAAATCTTCCAAGTGGTGAAAACCTAGAAACAGGCACTGCTTGAGACCCTTGCACCTATGTCTATCAATCTTGCGTGGTGCTCCTCCGCTCCACTTCTTGCTTTGCCTCTCCTAGCCTGGAATTGACCCTTGTCTTAGTCTAGGGGGCATACGTTGTTCTAGCTTATCTTGGGTCTCTTTGTGCATCTGGGTTTCTTAGGCACCTTGCAAATGGTGTTTTTCAACACCACCCCAATTGTGTTTTTCAACACTACCCTAGCATCTAGTGTTTCTAAACACTTATCAGATATCCTTCCCATAGTCTAGATGATGCCATATTTCTTACTAGCAGATGTGATCCTCAAAGTTTGACTCTATTACCTACACACACACACTTAAACTACTTGACTTGCTGAGACTTGTTGAACTTTCTTTCTTTGTGTGCTATCTATGATGATTTCTTTGATGAGTGTTCTATCCCTAAGAAGTTTTCAATGATGCATAGCTAGAAGACTGGGGCATGAGGACATGTTTTATTTTCTTTCTACTTGTGGGTATATTTTGTTTATCCTAACTGTCATTAGCATTTATGCTTGTTCCACTTGACATTGGGGTCTACAATGTATTATCCTTGACTATTTTTGCAAGTGCATACTTCTACCCATCTTGATTTTCCTTGTGTCTCGATGCAAGTATAATCTTGCTATATTAAACTTAGGTAATCTCACTGCACTAGTCATCTTGACCTATATGTCTTTAATGCCTAGGTGGGATTTCCACATTTTTATCTGATATAGATCATATTCAGATCCACATAGTTATGCTAGTGTGTATTGTATGATCTTGCAACGCTACCAATAATGCTCGATGATGATTATTAGATGTCTATTGGCTTTTTGACCTTGCAAGTAAACCACTTTTCATGTAGCTTGCATTTTTAGGTTCATGTTAGTTAGTTTTGCATCTTGCATATGGAGAGAGCTCTCCTTTCATCTTTTGTGGACCTGTCGATCACACTTCGCTCACCTTTCACTTCTTCCCGATCATATCTTTCACTTCTTGCCTTTCATATCACATCATTTTCTATTCATTTTGGGCTCGAAACCGAACTTCGAGTTCACCTTCATCATCTTTCTCCTTCTTTCACATAGTTGGTTGACCCTTTTTGAGGCCTGATCCTTCAACCTTCGCTGGGGCATCCTTTCCTTCTTCACCTCCATCTCTCTCACCTTTCTAGTCTTTCATTCATTTCATTCATCTTTGTCTGAGGTTTTGACTGGGGCATATCTTCACTGCTTGATGGTTATTCTGTTATCTTGCATCTTTGATTATGATTTCTAGTGATTTGATCATGTTGCTCTTGCTTCTGCATTCCCTCTACCTGATTTTGCTTTCGATCCCGAGGGGGCAGACACATCTATTTCCATTGGCTATTCTCTAGAGCATATGCTTGACCTTTCCATTTGCTCTGATCGATCTATCTTTGTGCTTGACATGTTAGTTCTCATCTTGAGTTCTGATACTGTCCATCTCTTTCCTAAGTGTTCAGTACTGTCGCTACTAGGCTGACCATGCAGGATTTTCTATCTCTTTGCACTTCATACTTGGGAGTCAGATCGCTATTGCTTGCCTTCTTGGCTGATCTATTCTTTGACGTAATGTATTCCTAGATCGATCACACATTAGTCAAATAGGGGTAAATGTATACACCTAAAAATGGTCATCTAGACTATTAGCCCCTTGCTAGCATTTTTGCTAAAATCATCAATTGCTTATTCTTGATCAAATCCTAGTTCTGTCATTTATTTGATTATTTTCTATGGGCTAACCATTTTATCCTAAGTCTTTATTTAATTAAAAGGAATTCCCTCCCCTTTTATTAAATAAAAAAATCCCCTACTTTTCTCTTATCCTAAGTTGCACAAATAAACCATTATTCCTATTTTATAAAAAGGGGAAAAGCACTTTTTGTCTCATATGGACACAAAAGTCAACTCTTATTTTCTCATTGGAGGAATCTTGTGCACATGGATTGCTCCTCTTTCAAGCTCCACCGTTGATTAAATCTTTTGCCTCTTAATCTCCATGGTCCATTCTTTCTCATTTCTTATAAAAGGAGAGCTCTCTTCTTCATTCTAGATCTCCAACTTTTTATGCTAATGTTATGCTGCAGGTTTTCTAGGTCACTTTGGAGCTTTTAAAGATTTGGAGCATTCTTGGCTTTTGCATCTACATGTTATCATAGTTTCATTTCTTGGATTATCATGGCATTCATAGCTTCATACTTAGCTTAGTTTCCTTTATGCTTTAGATTACTTCATCTAGCTTAATTAGGAGGCTTTGTAATACTTGTTCTTTCATTTCCATAGCTTAGCTTGCATATTCATCTTAATCTAGCTTGCATTGCATTTCATTTGATTCTTTAGGATATTGGCATTCTTGCCCTTGTCTTCATTTGAATCTCCCATTGCATGGTTTACTAGCAAGGTTATTGGCTTAATAGCTCTAGTTGAGAGCATTCTTAAACACCCTTGCACTCCATGCCTAGGGAGCTATGGATCAATTTTTGAGACCTCATTCTTGAGTGTTCTTGATTGTAATGATTCATAGAAGTGCACTATTTAGAGTACACACTGATAAAGTATAGGTTGATGCAACCTCTTGATCATCTTAGTGACTGATAGATAGGATATGGACCCCTAGTCTAGTCCTCAAGTACTCAAAAGTGTCCTTCGATAAGGGCTTTATAAATATATCTACAATTTGTTCTTTAGACTTCACAAACTCCAGTTTCACTTTCTTTTCTTGTACGTGCTCCCTCAAATAGTGATACTTAATAGACATGTGCTTTGTCTTTGAATGCATCACCAGATTCTTGGAAATGTTTATAGCATGTGTGTTGTCACAATATATAATCACTAGATCAGTGATCACCTCATTCATGCCTTTCAATAATTGTTTTATCCATGCAATATTTGAAAAATTAGAAGCAGCAACAACATACTCTGCTTCAGTAGTAGACTGAGAAATACATGCTTGTTTCTTACTTATCCATGTTACAAGACTTTCTCCCAAAAAGAATGCTCCATCGGTTGTACTCCTCTGGTCATCAATGTTTCCATCCCAATCTACATCAGTGTAAACTTGTAGTTCAAAATTGCCTTCCTTTTTGTACCATAAACCATAATCTTCAATTTTCTTCAAATATCTTAGAATCCTTTTAACAACAGTTATATGTGATTCCTTAGGATTAGCAGAAAATCTTACTATAATCCTAATTGCATGTGCTATATCAGGCCTACTGTGTACCACATACATCAATTTTCCAATCATTAATCTATATAGTGTCTGATTTACCTTGGTTGATTCATCATATTTTGTCAGCTTACATCCTATGACCATCGGTGTACCTACCGATTTTGAATCTTCCATGCCAAAAGTCTTCAATACTTCCTTGATGTAGTTTGATTGAGTTATGAATAACCCATCATTTTTTTGTATAATCCTGCAAACCTAGAAAGAATTTAATCTCTCCAAACATTGACATCTCAAACTCTTTTATCATTTCATCAACAAATGATTTGCAAATAATATCATGTCCTCCAAATATTATATCATCAACAAATATTTCAGCAATCAAAATATTGTCATCAGATTCTCCTTTCAAATACAAATTACTATTGTCATGTGTTCTCATAAAACCAATACTAATAAGATAAGCATGTAGTCTTTCATACCATCCTCTCGGTGCTTGTTTTAGTCCATAATGTACTTTGTGGAATCTAAATACCGTGTTCTTCTAATTAGGATCAACAAAACCTTTAGGTTGTTCTATGTAGACCTATTCTTCAATAATTCTATTTAGAAATGGTGATTTCACATCCATTTGATATACTTTAAATCCTTTGTGTGCAGCATATGCAAGCAATATTCTAACTCCTTCAAGTCTTGCTATTGGTGCAAAAGTCTCACCATAGTCAATTCCTTCTTCTTGTGCATATCCCTTACAAACAAGTCTTGCTTTGTTCCTTATCACTTCACCATTCTCATTTGACTTGTTTCTGAAAATATACTTAGTACCAATTACATTTTTGTCATTTGGTCTCAGTACCAATGTCCATGTTTTTTTTTTCTCTATTTGTTCAATTTCTTCATTCATGGCCTTAATCCATTCCTCATTCTCAAGTGCATCTCTAACATTCTTAGGCTCAAATTCACAAACTAAGCATGTATTATGTCTTAACTTACTTCATGTCATCATGCCAACTTTCTTGTCTCCAATAATTTGGTTCTATGGACCGTGTATTCTCACAAATCTCACCAGTACGTGTTCTCTTCTTTGCTCATCATTCGGTTCAGGCTCAATTTCTTCATTGATAGCATCTTCCTGGTTCTCGGTTTGCATTTACTGATTCTCGCTAGCATTTTCCTGTTGCTCGGTAGACTCAGCCTATGGCTTGGGTAGATAGTCTAGATGGTAAATATATGTAAATCTACCATAGTCTTTCAGTGCCTTCCTTCTTTCTTCATCATTTTTCTCAGAAAAATCATCAACTTTCACATTAGCACTTTCAATCATTTTGTTAGCAGCCTTGTTCCAACATTTGTATGCTTTTCTCTTAGTAGAATATCCTAGAAATATTCCTTCATCACCTTTAGAATCAAATTTACCATTTCTATCATCTTTCAAAATGTAACATCTATTTCCAAAAATTATGAAATAACTTACATTTGGTGTGTAGCCAAACCATAGCTCATAAGGTGTCTTATTTGTATCTTTCTTTAGTTGAACTTGGTTCAAGGTGTATACAATAGTGCTAACAACTTATCTCCAGTACATTTATGTAACATCCTTTTCAATCATCAGTGTTCTGGCACAGTCAACTATAGATCTATTCCTTCTTTCTGGAATATCATTCTATTGTGGTGTCCTCAATGCAGAAACCTATCTTTTAATCCCATGCTCATTACAAAAGTTAGTGAATTCATCAAAAATAAACTCACCTCCTCTATCAGATCCTAAGCATTTTAAATCTTTCCCGGTTTCCTTTTCAACTTTAGCTTTATACCACTTAAACAATTTGAAAGCTTCAAATTTTTCTTTTAGAAACATAGCTGTCATCATCCTATAGTAGTCATCAAATAAAATGAGATATTTGTCACCATAATAACTTTGAGTTCTCATAGGACCACATAAGTCGGTATGTACCAACTCCAAAATACCTTTAGATTAATAGTCTTTTCTTTTAAAACTAGATTTAGTCATTTTCCCTTTCTGACATTGATTTCACATGACATGGTCAGGTTTGGTTAGACTTGATAAACCTCTAACTCTTCTCTTCTTATTGATCTTAACCATGTTATCAAAATTCACATGACATAGTCTCTTATGCCACAACCACACATCTTCATTTCTAGCTAAAATACAAGAATTTTAAGCATTATCAAGATAAAATAGTTACCTTTGGATTGTTCACCAGTACCAACCAACTTTTTAGTTTCATCATAGATCTTCACCTTTCTACTTTCAAATGCAACTCAGTGACCTGAATTATTCAACTGTTCTATAGTCAACAAATTATAGTTAAGTCCTTTCACCCAATATGCATTCTCACATCTAATCTTATTGTTCCAAAAGATAGATCCGTTTCCTTTCACTAGACAAGGTGTATCATTCCCCATTTTAACAGATCCTCCATATAGTGTTCAAGATACTCAAATTGTCCTCATCACTAGTCATATGATGTGTACAACCACTATCAATAATACATGTTTCATTCTTGCTAACTTTAGATATAAGTGTTGTTTCTACATACCTTTCTTCTTCTTCTGAATCATCTTTCATTGCAACAAATACCACTTCAACATCTTCATCAATGTCAATGTCAGTATCAACATCATCATCTCCAACAAGGTAACATGCCTTCTTCTCATTGTCTTTGTAGTCTCGGTTGTTTCTTCTATCATACTGTTAGTTTCCTCTGTTATCTCAGTTATCTCTTCTATCAAATTTCTATCACCAATTTAGTCATTGTCTTTATCTTCATCTTTCCTATTAGGAAATCTAGCATCAATATGGCCAATCTCTTTACAATTAAAACATGCTAAAGGTAACTTTCCCTTATATCTTCCTTTACGTTTCTGAAGTCTCCTAGCCATAAGTGCTTCAAGTTCATCAAGTCCATCTTCACTGTCACTGTCACTTTCATTTCTTATGTTATGTTTACTACTAGACTTACCAATCTTCAAGGATGACATAAATGTAGACTCAACACTTGGTACAATAATGTTATCATAGATTTCATCTCAAAAGTAGTCAATTTACCAATTAGGCTATCAAGTGTAAGAACAATATTCGGTGCAGATCTCATTTCATGAATAGAAGAGATTCTAATAGCATAGATAGGCAGTAAGGTTCTAAGAATTTTACTCACAATAGTTTCTTCATCAATAACACCTCCTTCTCCTCGGATAGCATTGACCACCTCCTTGATTTGATTAGAGCACTGTGTGATGTTTTCACCTTCTTTCATCTTCATATCATCAAATCTTCCTCTAAGGCTTTTAGCTCTGGCTCTCATTACATTCACATCTCCTCCATGAACTAGTGCAATCTTGTCCCACATTTCTTTCATTGTATTACATGTTTTGATATCCTCAAATTTTGCATCAGATAGGGCAGTAGCTATCTCTATCATTGTTATGATGTGTTCATGTCTATCTCTCAGCTGATCAACTGTCAAAGGTCCAATAGTCAGTTGTATGTAACTGTTGTCTAGGAGTTAAAGAGAAGATTCTCCAATTCCAAAAATGTTGAGCCGCATCCTACTTTTCCATGTTGAGAAGTTATCTGTGTTCAGCTTAGGCACCTCCCTTTTATACATCTTATGATCTTTAGCTCAAGTCCTTGAAACTTTCCTCCAAGCAACCAATATGCTCTGATACAAATTGTTAGATAATTGAGAGGGGGGTAAATGAGTTAAGTCAGTTATCTTATAGTCCCAAAGTCTCAAATGTACTTTTTCAAAAAATTTAAACAAAATAATCAACTCTATAAGATAAGATAAGATAACTATCTTTCTGTTCATTTACCGAATACCAGTAATTTCCAAAACTATCTTTATCAATTAATCAAATATGCAATATGTAAAGTATGATAGCAAAATAATCATAACAAATAACACAACATAAATATTTAACGTGGAAAACCTGCTAAGGGAAAAACCACCTAGGACTAGTAACCCAAAATATTTCACTCTTCTGAAGTGAGCTCGGTTAGGAGCCAACTATGTTAAAGGTTACAATGCACACTATTAGGTGTGACCTGGTTAGAGGATTTATCACTAACAATTAACTCTTGACCAACATTCACTATGGGGTCAACAAGAAAATAATTAACATTCCCTGAATGTCATATTGAAATACAAAAAGACTGTTAAGTCCAATCGATTAAGAGATTTTGTTGTAACAATGGTTAAACTGATACAGTAGTGATCTGATTCAAATACAACTCAATTTTCAAGTATTCAGATCTATGCTAAGCTCAAAATAAGTCATCTGATCAATACTTAATTTACTTCATCATATCCTCAAACTTACTTCACTAGTTGTATATATCTCTTACGCTCGGTTATGCCTACAATTCAACTCAGTTCTGTCTGTAACCAATTTGATCAGGTATGAAAAAAAAAGGTCTTCACGCAAAATCTTCTGCAATCTCTATTCATCTAGCATTTATCAACAATGAATCCCATGTCTCTTAAATAGATGTGTAAACTATTTTCATATCAGCCATTAGATTTTGCCACTTCAAGCTTCCTCGACAGATGTGTCAATAACACATTTCAATCTCTTCCCTTCGATCATCTCTAAATTTTGTCAGCAATGGATCTTATAACAAACTTCATCTCTTACCTCAAAATCATAAGCAATTGCCATCTCATCAATTTCAGTCGGTTGTTATAATATTTAATGTTTTCATCCATACTCGGTTAATATTGAATGTGTCGGTGATAACTAACTTAGTTATTACTGTCACTTGGTATACACAAGATTGACTCAGTGTATACAAAAATATTCTATTACCGACCACATTAACTTGTTCAATTCTGATCTATTCTTCATAATATAATAATGCAACATGCTCAAGTCAACAACATAATACCATAGACTCATCAATAACTTACCCAATGTATACCTTATCCATATCTGAAATATCCATCTTTTCCTTATGTAGATATCTCATTTCTTCACCATTTCTTCCTTCTACAGATGTTCAGATGTTTGTAACTAGCATGACAAGTATAGTCAAAACTAGTTGACATCAATGACAACATATTGATTGATTTAATCATCTTACATATCACTTTAATAGCTCAGTGATCTCTAATCATTGTCTCTTCAGTTCATCATGTTATTCAATCAGTTGTAGATCATCAAACCTTGCATAAAGGAACCAATTTGAAAATAAAGTTCTAAGGACAAATAAACATTAGAAGAAATTGCATCAACACTGAGAACACAAAACTAGAAGAAATGGGAAGACATAAACTATTTATCACTGCTAAAAATGGTGTTACAATACTATGTCTCTCTAAAAATAGGTTGCAAAACCCTTCACTTCTACCAAAGAACCCATAAAAACTATAATATGCACAAGTGAAAATGAAAGAACTCCTTAAAACTAAAGTATTCTACCCATATTTATCCCCCTCTAAGGATATTTGCATAATAAATGAAGGTAATAACTCCTTGGTCAGATGCAGTAAAGAGGTCAAATCTTGATCCCCTCAAACAACTCAAAAGGCTCAAAAAGGTGACGAAATGGGCAACCCTTATCAGTTCTGCCATAATGACTCTCCATAAATGCATCTAATTCCCTCAAAAAGCTCATAAAGAGATCTTGAACAACAAGGTACCCTCATAACTTCAAACTTATCTTTATGACTTTAGTAGCATTTTGTCATAACTTGGCAATAATATCTCTCTGAACTTTTTATAACTAAAAATAAATATGTATTTGCACCACAATTAATAATTATTAAATAATTTATTACTTATTATTTTAATAAATATTGATTATATTAATAATATTCATTAAGCAACAATTTCAAAATCACTTAATAATATTATTAATATAATAAAAAAAATTTAAGTGATAATTAGAAATTATTTAATAATTATTAATATATGGTATAAAAAAATCTATTATTACTTTTAAAGTCTATTTTTCCATATTTTCGCAATTTCAAACTATATTAATAAAATGATATAAAAATTATCATTTTAATAAAATAAAGTTTTTCACATAAAAATATGAAAACATAATAAAACCTAGTGATAAAACTTTTCACTTGCAAATCTTCTAAAATTCCACATCATACCCATGGGGGTATAGATGGAAGAAAATTTAATCAAAATAAGGCATTAAAATGGCTCTCAAAGTAGACTTACGGTTTGGAACCCTAAACAAGAAACATTTTTCATTTTTCTCAATTTTCTCTCCTCTGCTCTACCGCCATGAGGGTTTTTGAAGGCTTCTATAGAATTTGAGAAGATTTTTTTGTAGATTCTGTGTCGAACTCGATGATTCCATAGGGTTATATCTATTGGCTTTTCATTTGGTTTCTCCATTTTAACAATTTCTCTTCTATGCTGCAATGAGGAAGTCGAGGGCTCTAGTTTTTTAGATGGGATTTGATGGCTCTCTAAGGTTTTATAGAAGCTCTTTCATAAAACTCATCCATTATAATAGGTATGTCTTTATTTGTAAAGAAACCATGCCCTCAAGCCCTTCTCTTTGCAAGAAAAATTGACATGCATGATACTTTCTTGTATTTTTATGATCATAATTCTTTTTATGCAAAAATAAGGAAGAAATTCATTCTTCTCTATTGAATTTGATACTGGAAACTCTATCCATGTAAGAAACCTCTTGAGTTTACACCCAATATTTGTAGGTGGCAACTTCAATTTGTTGCATATTATGTTTCTTATGATTTAAGGTCTGCTCATAAGGCATGACCTCATATCTATGTTATTGTTTTGATTAAGTGAAAATCAAGTTTTGAAGGGACCCGAAACCCTTTACAATTCCATTACAATAGATAAGATGTTAAAGAGTAGCAACAAACTAGACTAAGAAAAAAAATCAACCAGAAACAACATTGATAGAGACAGATAAAGCCAACACAAGAGAAAAAGCCAATAGATGGAAAAAAAGACACAAAAACCAGAAGAGAAAAATTAAACAAAGTTCTTGAGAAGCTCAAAAGATTCCACTTCTAGATGATCTGGATTGACAAAAACACTCTTAAGGTCTTCAATATCTTTCTTAGTATTGAGTTCTTTCTTCCTGGTACTTTCATGAGTCCTCTTCCTAGGGCCAAAAGTCTCCTCAATGAGGAGACTCACAATCTTCTCACCATCTATCTCAATCATAACCTTCTCCTGATTAATTTTTTCCATCTTGTTAAGAAGAATCTTCAGATGCTAGTTGGAGGCTTTAATGATATGATAACTTTGTTCCCCAGTTTTATTCACTATTTCCTCTAGCTTAATTATTCTTGCATTAACATCTTCAAATTTATTATCATACTAGGTGGCCAAAGCTTCAACATTATTTAGATCCTTAACATTTTTAGAGAAAGTGTTGTCTTTATCAACCCTAAGTGCTTCTAGAAACTGTAATTTACTGGTAAAGGCCCTTTGATTCAACTTGATCTCTTTGATTTCATGAAAATCCCAATTAACTAGTCTATAGAATTTTAGGGCATCATTTTTTTCCATGTCAAGAACATTAATGGCCTCATCCTTTTTGTGATCATCTAGTTGAGTGAAATCCTAATAATCCTTTTTATCCTTATCTCCCACAACCTTGTCCTCTTCCTTTCTAGTAGGAGGCATAAACTTCTCAAAAGCTTTGCAAAAGCTAGGATTAGGGGAAACAATGACACAAATATCCTTTTCACCAAAAGTAGTGTTGGTGAAAATGAGAATGCCCTCCTAAGAAGGACCTTGCATGCTAGTCTCCCCTTTCATCTTCTTAGTAACAATTTTCCTCTTCTTCCCTCCAGAATGAGGCTCAAACAAAACCACCTCTTTTTTCTTATTACTCCCAATAGAAGAGCCAATCTTCAGGTTAACCTCTTTCAAATTATCATGTTTCTTTTTGGCAGAAGATAAAAATAGGGGATTAGTCTCTTCATTGCTATCTTCTATCTCCGTACCTCTATTCCCTTTGAACTCCTTGATAGGGGTTCCAACAAGTTTTTTCCAAACAGAGGGCTTATTTTTTACATCTTGTGACTCACCATACTCCTTTAATTCAGTTTCCCATCCCTTCTCAAATCTCTCAGGGATTTCCTTATCCTTCTCAAAAATAGAATGGATATGTTTCTTAGGGGTTTAGAAACCCTCTCGTTGCAATATTTATAAATCAACAAAATTAAACCTTGATGAAGGACTTGGTGGTTGGGATTGCTCTTATGTTTGGAAATACTCACTTAGGAAAGAAAGGAGATAGAAAGGGAATGAAACCAAAATATTATGTTGAAAGTGATTCAATAGAAAAATATGGTAATCATGAGCCCTAGTGTATCTATCATCCACCATAAAATACTCCATTATCAGAACAAGCACTTCTCTCCAAATAGGCTTAATTTTCTTGGGTTTGAAATAGGTATTGACCCCTTTAACCAAAGCTTCTTGTTATTCATCATATTTAGGGAGATTAATAACTACATCCTCACACACCTTCCTATCCCCAAAAAATTTCTTACTAGACATAGGAAGACCAATAGCATAAAAAATTAACTTCTCATTGATAGAAAAATCCTTACCAAAGAGAACCACAATGTCATTGTTCCAGCCTTGGAAAAAAATCCTTGTGACCTTCATGTCATATCCATGCAACTTCTCTAGATATAGGATAAGTTTTTCTTTAGAAAGTCTCAACGCACTTCAAATCTCCCCTCATCTTCAGAGTGATATAACTCTCCCAACTATGACTCAAAGAAAATATGGCGAAGACAATTCCAGAGAGAAGCAAGGTAATAGAAAGCAATTCCCATAATCTGTATGAGGATCGTAACTATTAATTATGAACTTCTACTCCACTAGACTACTCCCACACTTAACATTGATTGAACTGAGATTATTGTGTGATATTTCCATCATTATACAGAATCTTTACCACCTTTCTATTAACTTTATCAAATCTTAGGAGAGAGATAATATTACTTTCCAAATTATTTTCTCCATCTCATATTTTTTTAATTATGGATTTGAACATCGAAGTTGGAAAAACTATCCACCACCCTACTGGTCTCCCTATAGGAGTGAACTATAAAATATTTGTCAAAATTTTTTATATTGTTCTTCGAAGCTTGGATAATCTAATTTATAGACCAAGATGTTTTGTGCTCCCCTTTAAAACATTTAATTATATTAATAGAATCCCCTTTGATCCAAATGTTTTTGCATTTTAGATGCTCAACTAGAAGATTTTGATAGGCACCCATGGCTTCTACTAGGTGGTTGGTTTGGGATCCCAAGGGAAGCACCACTGTCGAAATAACATTGTCATTCTCATCTCTCAACACTCCCCCACACCCAGCAGACCCCAAACTACCTTTGGACACCCGATCAAAATTAATTTTTATCCATTCTTCTAGAGGAAAAGACCAGGTTAGGCCTTCTCTAGTAATATCAATAGTTAAGTTCCATTCTATAGCAATTATGAGTTCCAAATCCCTGCACTGAACAATAATATTATATGTAATCTCCTTCTGAAAGAGATTGACATTTTCACAAATGGCCCTTATAATTTTCTCTACAACAACCTAATATGGGGATTCTTTGTCCCAAAAAAATCCTTTTATTTCTTTCCTTCCAAAGCCCCCATATCAGATGGGGATCAACATTGATCTTCTAGAGAGGTTTGAGAGTCATATTAGAGAAGGGAAAACTCCATTGGGAGAAAAAACCTTGGATAGAGCAAGGGTGAACCCAACAAAGATTCTAGTTCTATAATATATGAGACAAGACCTTTTAAGAAAAGGAACAATGCAATAAAATATAGGGGAATTATCCTCCACCTCCTGAAAAAAATAACATCTATTTGGGATAGGCCTCTCTTACAAATATTGTTAGTAGTTAAGATTTTATTTTGCAAGAAAATCTAGTAAAAAATGTTAATTTTAGGAATGAGAAACTTCACCCGGGAGTTAGCCTAGAAGGGAGCCACATCAAAGGAATTAGTTATGAGGGAAACAACCGAGGAAATAGAGAAATTTCCTCTAGGAGTTCTAGCCCAAATAATTGAGTCTTGAGAATCATCCTTTACCACCCAGGCATTGAGCATAGTCTGCAAGGGACCCAAAGAAGGATCAAAGGCCGATAGGAGAACCCAATGCTATCCCTAATAGTACTCACCTACCCAAGTCCCAATGACCTCCTTACAAAGTTCCACAAAAGGAGTGAAATTCGTAAAGATAGATAGTGGTTATTCCAAGATCCGTTTATCTTCCCAAAAATGGATGCTTCTACCATTTCCCAATTTCCACCTAAAACCATGGGCAACAATCTCCCTAACCTTTTGAATATTATTCCACCTATGAGACCCATTATAGATAATAACATAATTGATAAGATCAGCCAAAGAGGAGCAGCGATTTAGGTATTTAATTTTCCATATCCGATTCCATTCCCCGGTATCACCAAATATTCTCCATATTTTTTTTGTCAGCAAGGCCTTATTGAAAGTGCTAATACATCTGATACTCAATCCTCCCAAACTTTTAGGTTTGCAAACACTTTCCCAAGCCACAAGCAGAAGATGATTCTTCTCCTCAATGCCTGACCAAAGGATATCTTTGTTATTGTTCTTCATGGCTTCTATAGATATTATGATGAAAAAGTCACCCTCTTGTGTGTTCTATATCAAGCTCCACGCTCTTTACACACAAAAATGGTGACCTCTTTCTTTTTCTTTTTCTATGGTTTCTAAAAAATACCACGAGGGTTATTTTTGTATCATATGATGTTGTGGGATTCAATACTTCATTTTATATATTTCCAAACCCTATCTTTTCTAGGTACATCATCTTGTCATAACAATGATTCTTTACTGTTGTGTAGATGTTACTTCTATTAAAAATAGTAACTAGACCAGTTATCAAGGATGTATATCTACTAGTATGCATTATGTATCACCATTCTTAACTGCCATTTGTTCATACACATGAATGTATTTGTTTATGGGTAAGTGCACAAAGATGGGAGACCAAAAAGGGGGTATAAGATGCCACTTTTTTCCTGAAAGCAGTAAACTCTGAACTTCAACAAGAAACTGAAGATAGTTAGACTCAAAATTTTAAGATGTGATAAAAACAAGAGTTGTAATACTCTGAATCTAGTTCCTAAACTACTAACTTATTTTGAAAATGGTGCAGATTAAGGCCCTCAAAAAGGGGGAGCACAAAAAGTGGTCCTATTTTTTGTGAAAAAACATAACATAGCATCTGGTGTGCTCCCCCTAAAATGTTAACTTTTTTTGTGAATTTTTTTAATCGCTCCAGTGAGAAGTTAGCTAACACCACGTAGTTTATCCTGGAATTTTTTGGTAATTTTTTTATGAATGTATAATTTTTGATGAATTTACGAAGTGCACACATCCTGAAAACATGAAATTTTTGTGTGCTCCCCCTAGAAATCATTTAAAACTAATCAAAAATAAAAAAAATAAAAATTTAAAGTGTGTAGAATGGAGTCTAGTTTCTAAAAATGTAACTTGTTGCAAAATTTGATGAATGAGCCAAAATCTATGCCCAAAATACTACATGTTAGTTTTTTACAAAAAATGGACATACACACAAAAGAAATTAGAGTTGAAAAACTTAACATAATCAAAATTCAGATAGCTAACAAAGAGATCTACAATATCACGTTGTTTGATTTTTACGTTCTTGAGCCACGAGTAAACTTGACGAGGAGCACACAAAAAAAGATGTCATTTTTTTGTATGTCTGCTAGAAAACATGTCTCAGACCTATTTCAATCATCCAAGCCTTTGGGTTGGATCTTCGAGGAAAATCCAAGCCTTAGGATTGGTAAATTCTAATGCATTACAAAGCGCGTGCGCCCTATATGGTGAGCGCACTATTGAAATCTATGACTTTCATAGGGCGTGCGCCCTATGAAAGTCATAGATTTCAATAGTGTGCACGCCCTATAGGGCGTGCACCCTATTTAAGATAGATTTAAATAGTGATGAGAAATAGTCAGAGTGAGTGAGAGCTCTCTCTCTCTCTCTCTCTCTCTCTCTCTCTCTCTCCCTCCCCCATACTCTCTCTCTCTACACCTTCCTATCCTCTATATTTTCCCTTCTTACTGTCTTTCACCTCCTCTCTCTCTCACACACACACATATGGTCTCTCCCACCTTCCTACCCTCTCCCTCTCTCTCTCTCTCTCTCTCTCTCTCTCTCTCTCTCTTCTCCCTTTTTCTTGTTTTGCATAGGGCGCACACCCTATTTAAGAGTATGCATAACACTTTTTAGTTTTTCATAGGATGCACACGCTATAGCATGCTCGCGCTATGCAAGACTAAAACAAACGGTCTTCTTTGCCAAGGATCTCGTGAAAGAGGCCCACTTTTTCTGTATGTTGTCTGAGTTTTGCATGTTATCTGACAAGTATTCACTTTTCATGGTGTTGATAGTGACAAAGAAGCATATTCTATCAATTTGCACCATATTTTTGTTTAAAAATGAACATCAAATTGTGAAAGTCAATTATTATCACCGAAATTTATCGATTGAGGTAAGTTTTTTATTTTTTTACATGTCAAATGTTAATAAAGAGTGTTTTGGTTTATAATTGGTATGATATAGATTTTTTCAATACATAATTTGATATAATTGTAATAAATTTATATTATAATTTGTCATATTGTAAGAGGTTTATATTATAATTTGACTTATTATTTTACATTTATATTATATTTTTAAAATTGTAATAAATTCATATGTAGAAATCATCAGCATACCAAGGAAACGAGCAAAGAATTTAACACTGGAAGAGCATGAAAGAGACAAAGAGAAGAAAAGGGAAAGAATGAGACAACTTCGTGAACAAAAAAAATTAGATGCCATACAAAAAGATTTTTCTTTGGATGAGGAACATGAAAAATCAATACAAAGTAAGAGAGAATTGGAATTGGAAACAAAAAGACAATGAATGAGAAACTTGCATGCAACACGACAATTGAATTATGAAGATGTGGGGACATCATCTATGAGTTCCCAAGTTCAAGAGACATCATCATCCAATTTTGGAGGCACACCAATGTATCATGTTGAAGGCATACCATTGTCTACTTCTGAAGGTGGAGGCACACCATTGTCTACTTTTGAAGGTGTGGGCACACCCTTGTATCATGTTGAAGGCACACCATTGTCTAAATCCCAAAGTGGAGGTACACAATTGTATCATGTTGAAGGCACACCATTATCTACATCCCAAGGTGTAGGCACAACATCATCTCATGTTGAAGGCACACCATTATCTACATCCCAAGGTGTAGGCACAACATCATCTCATGTTGATGGCACTCAAGATGGTACACAATTCACACATCGTCTCCTGGTAATTTGAGTTTATCTACAAATGTGTCTAGTGTTTTTTGCACAACAAATTTTCACATAAAATAAGCAACATTACCTTAAGAACCATCTAAACACTATTATTAAAAAACATGTAACAAAACACAGAACCCCAAAATATCCTTTAGACAATAATAGATCGGCTTCTTGAACCCCTGTCAAATAGACTTGCAAAGTATAGGAGACTGTAATATAATAGAGATAATTTTCACTTCATTTTCAAAATCTTCTGTTGATTTTATTTTCAACTCAACAGATAATTTTTTGTCCCTCAAGTGATCAGAACTCATCAGAATAGCACTTGTGGAAGGATCAGGGCATTTCCTCTATGACTCAAAATCACTCTGGATCTTCTCAGAATGAAAAATAGAAATATCTTTTTCATAGCCATTCTTCCCATATATTCAAACTTTGAAATACATCCCCAAAGCATGGAACCATCTATTCTAATAGCTTCGAATGGCCAGGAAGATGATAGTGGCAACCTTGTTTTCCATGCATAGTCGTTCGATTGCCGCCAACGACTCCGAGCCGAAGTGTCCCTCAAGGTTGCTTAAGCATGAAATCATTGATCTTTGTGGGGTCATATCTTGGATTTTGTACAAAGTAGCAATGATCTATCAGTTGCTATGAGACTGTGTTACCGAGGCCTACAAAAGCCTATCTCAATTTTTAGAGATTCAAATTCTTTTAAATTTGGCAACACATTCTCGGTCGATGTCAGAACTCATAGTGTTCCTCAGTTCAAATGGCCAACATTGTGTATCCTTCCAACTATCAGTCGTAACATCAAACCATCTATTCTAATAGCTCCAAATGGTTGGGTAAACACTAGTGGAAACCTCATTCACCACACATAGTCATTCAATCGTCGTCGATGACTCCGAGCCGAAGTGTCCCCCAAGGTTGCTTAAGCATGAAATCAGTAATATTTGTGAGGTCATATCTTGGAGCTCGCGCAAAATAGCATCAATTCATCAGTTTCTACGAGACCATGTTGTTGGGGCCTACAAAAGCCCATCTCAATTTTTAGAGATTCATGTTCATTTAAATTTGGCAACACATTCTTGGTTGATGTCAGAACTCACAGTGTTCCTCAGTTCAAATGACCAACATTGTGTATCCTTCCAACCGTTAGTCATAGCATCAAACCATCTATTCCAATAGCTTTGAATGGTCGGTTAAACACTATGGCAACCTCGTTCGCCACACACATTCATTCGATTGCTGCCGATGACTCTGGGCTGAAGTGTCCCTCAAGGTTGCTTAAGCATGAAATTAATGATCTTTGTGGGGTCATATCTTGGAGCTTGTGTGAGGTAGCATCGATCTGTCAGTTTCTACAAGATTGTGTTGTTGGGGCTTAAAAAAGCTTGTCTTGGTTTTTAGAGATTCAAGTTCATTTAAATTTGGCAACACATTCTCGGTCGATGTCAGAACTCACAATGTTCCTCAGTTCAAATGGCCAACATTGTGTATCCTTCCAACCATTGGTCATAGCATCAATTTGTCTATTCCAATAGCTTCAAATAGCCAGGTAAACGCTAGTTTCAACCTCATTTGCCATGCACAGTCGTTCGATCACCACCGATGACTCTGGGCCGAAGTGTCCCTCAAGGTCGCTTAAGCATGAAATCGATGATCTTTGCAGGGTCATATCTCAGAGCTCATGTGAGGTAGCATGGATATGTTAGTTTCTACAAGAACGTGTTGTCGGGGCCTACAAAATCCTATCTCAATTTTCAAAGATTCAAGTTCATTTAAATTTGGCAACACATTCTTAGTCGATGTCAGAACTCATAGTGTTCCTTAGTTCAAATGGACAACATTGCGTATCCTTCCAACCGTCGATCGTAGCATCAAACTGTTCATTCCAACAACTCCAAATGACTAGGTAAACGCCAGTGGCAACCTCATTTGCCATGCACATTCATTCAATCACCGTCAACGACTTCAGGCTGAAGTGTCCCTCAAGGTCACTTAAGCATGAAATCAGTGATATTTGTGGGGTCATATCTCAGAGCTCGTGTGAGGTAGCATGGATCTGTTAGTTGCTACAAGATCATGTTACCAGGGCCTACAAAAGCATGTCTCAATTTTCAAAGATTCAAGTTTGTTTAAATTTGGCAACACATTCTCGATCGATGTCAAAACTCATAGTGTTCCTCAGTTCAAATCGCCAATGATGTGTATCCTTCCAGCCATCAGTTGTAGCATCAATATGTCTATTCCAACAGCTCCGAATGGCTGGGTAAACACTAGTGGAAACCTCATTCGCCACACACAATTGTTTGATCCCCACCGACGACTCCGGGTCGAAGTGTCCCTCAAGGTTGCTTAAACATGAAATTAGTGATCTTTCTGGGGTCATATCTAGCAGCTCGTGTGAGGTAGCATAGATCCATTAGTTGCTACAAGACCGTGTTGTTGGGTTCTACAAAAGCCTATTTCAGTTTTCATAGATTCAAGTTCATTTAAATTTGGCAACACATTCTCGGTCGATGTCAAAACTCACAGTGTTCCTCAATTCAAATGACCAATGTTGTGTATGCTTCCAATCATTGGTTGTAGCATCGAACCATCTATTCCAACATCTCCGAATGGTTGGGTAAACACTAGTGGCAACCTTATTCACCATGCACAGTCGTTCAATCCCGCCGATGACTCCGGGCTGAAGTGTCCCTCAAGGTCGCTTAAGCATGAAATCAAAAATCTTTGTAGGGTCATATCTCGAATCTCATGCAAGGTAGCATGGATCCATCAGTTGCTATGGGACCGTGTTGTCAAGGCCTACAAAAGCCTGTCTCAATTTTTAGAGATTCAAGTTTGTTTAAATTTGGCAACACATTCTTGATCAATGTAAGAACTCGCAGTGTTCCTTAGTTCAAATGGCTAACATTGCATATCCTTCCAATCGTCGGTCATAGCATCGATCTGTCTATTCTGACAGCTCCAAATTATCGAGTAAACGCTAGTGGCAACCTCATTCACCATGCATAGTCATTCGATCACCGCAAATGACTCTGGGTCGAAGTGTCCCTTAAGGTCACTTAAGCATGAAATCAGTGATCTTTGTGGGGTCGTATCTCGGAGCTCGTGCAAGGTAGCATCGATCTATCAGTTGCTACGGGACCGTGTTGTTGGAGCCTACAAAAGCCTATCTAATTTTCATATATTCAAGTTTTTTTAAATTTGGCAACACATTCTCAGTCGATGTCAAAAATCACAGTGTTCATCAGTTCAAACAACCAACATTGCATATCCTTCCAACCGTTGGTCGTAGCATCGATCTATCTATTCCAACAGATCTGAATGGCCAGATAAACGCTAGTGGAAAACTCATTCACCATGCATAGTCATTCGATCTCCACCAACAACTCTGGGCCGAAGTGTCCCTCAAGGCCGCTTAAGCATAAAATCAATGATATTTGTGGGATCATATCTCGGAGCTCTTCCGAGGTAGCATCGATTCATAAGTTGCTACGAGACTGTTTTGCCAGGGCCTACAAAAGCATAGCTCTATTTTTAGAGATTCAACTTCATTTATATTTGGAAACACATTCTCGGTCGATGTCAGAACTCATAGTGTTCCTCAATTAAAATGGCCAACTTTGTGTATCCTTCCAACCGTCGGTCTTAGCACCGAACCATCTATTCGAACAGCTCTGAATGACTAGTTAAATGCTAGTGGTAACCTCATTCGCCATGCACAATCATTCAATCCCTGCCGATGACTCTAGGCTGAAGTGTCCCTTAAGGTCGCTTAAGCATGAAATCAATGATCTTTGTAGAGTCATATCTTGGAGCTCATGCAAGGTAGCATCGATCTGTCAGTTGCTACGATATAGTGTTTTTAGGACCTACAAAAGTCTATCTTGGTTTTCAGAGATTCAACTTCATTTAAATTTGGCAACACATTCTTAGTCAATGTCAGAACTCACAGTGTTCCTTAGTTCAAATGGTCAACATTGCGTATCCTTCCAATCATCAGTCGTAGCAATGATCGATCTGTTCCAATAGCTCTAAATGGCTAGGTAAACGCTAGTGACAACCTCGTTCACCATGCATAGTTGTTCGATCCCTGCCGATGACTCCGGGCTGAAGTGTCCCTCAAGGTCACTTAAGCATGAAATTAGTGATCTTTGCGGAGTCATATCTCAGAGCTCATGTGAGGTAGCATCAATATATCAATTTCTATAGGACCATGTTATCGGGACCTATAATAACCTGTCTCGATTTTCAGAGATTAAAGTTTGTTTAAAATCAACAACATATTCTCAGTCGATGTCAGAACTCAAAGTGTTCCTCAGTTTAAACGGCCAATGTTGCGTATCTTTCCAACCGTCCATCATAGCATGGAACCGTCTATTCCAAAAACTCTGAATGGCTGGGTAAACGCTAGGGGAAACCTTGGTCACCACACACAGTTGTTCGAACACCGCCGATAACTCTGAGCCGAAGTGTCCCTCAAGGTCCCTTAAGCATGAAATTAGAGATCTTTGCGGGGTCATATCTCAAAGCTCATACAAGGTAGCATCGATTTGTTAGGTGCTACAGGACCATGTTGTTAAGGCCTACAATAACCTATCTCATTTTTTAGAGATTCAAGTTCTTTTAAATTTGACAACACATTCTCGGTTGATGTTAGAACTCAAAGTGTTCCTCAGTTCAAACGGCCAACATTGTGTATCTTTCAAACCGTCAGTTGTAGCATCAAACCGTTTGTTCCAATAGCTCTGAATGGTTAGGTAAAGGCTAGGGGAAACCTCTTTCAGCACAAATAGTCATTTGAACCCCGTCGACGACTCCAGGCCGAAGTGTCCCTCAAGGTCCCTTAAGCATGAAATCAGCAATCTTTCTGAGGTCATATCTTGGAGCTCGTGTGAGATAGCATCAATCCATTAGGTGCTATGAGACTGTGTTGCCGAGGCCTACAATAGCCTATCTCAATTTTTAGAGATTCAAGTTTGTTTAAATTTGGCAACACATTCTCGGTCGATGTCAGAACTTAAAGTGTTCCTCAGTTCAAACAGCCAACATTGTGTATCTTTCAAACCATTAGTTGTAGCATCAAACCGTCTATTCCAATAGCTCTGAATGGTCAGGTAAATGCTAGGGGAAAATCTTGTTTGACACACACAGTCATTTGAACCCCATCGACAACTTCAAGCTGAAGTGTCCCTCAAGGTCCCAACAACATGAAATTAGCAATCTTTGTGGGGTCATATCTCAGAGCTCATGTGAGGTAGCATCGATCCGTTAGGTGCTATGGGTTACCAAGGTTTACAATAGCCTATTTTTATTTTTAGAGATTCAAGTTCATTTATATTTGGAAACACATTCTCGGTCGATGTCAGAACTCACAGTGTTCCTCAGTTCAAACGACCAACGTTGCGTATCTTTCCAACCGTCGGTCGTAGCATGGAACCGTCTATTCCAATAGCTCCAAATGGTCGAGTAAATGCTAGGGGAAACCTCATTCGGCACACATAGTCATTTGAACCCCGTCAATGACTCTAGGCCGAAGTGTCCCTCAAGGTCCCCTAAGCATGAAATCAGCGATCTTTGTGGGGTCATATCTTGGAGCTCGTGTGAGGTAGAATTGATCTATCAAGTGCTACAGGACTGTGTTGCCGAGACCTACAATAGCCTATCTCAGTTGTTAGAGATTCAAGTTTTTTTATATTTGGCAACACATTTTCGATCGATGTCAGAACTCATAGTGTTCCTCAGTTCAAACAACCAACATTGCGTATCTTTCAAACTGTCAGTCGTAGCATCGAACTGTTTGTTCCAACAACTTTGAATGGCCAGATAAATGCTACTAACAACCTTTTTTGGCACACACAGTCATTCGAATGCCGTTGAACACTCTGGGGTGAGCAGTAGGATGAGTGCAAATATGTATTCTAGTATTTGTCATTAACAATCAGTCATTTAGGGGATAATTAGAAGTTAGTTTGTAAAATCATATGGTTGCACATCCACATCCGTCATAGTAATCTTATTAATAAAATAACTCTTTCCAACATTAGGGTACCCACAGATCAAAATAGGCCTAGTATTAGGGTCAATAGATGACAACCTTTCCATATGATGCCTCACCTGTTCGAGGTCATGTCTTTATATTGTGACTATCCCGTGGAACAGGGAACACACCAATGAATATAAATGTTTGATTCCACATGATCTTAGATAGGTTGTGATGTAGAAATATTGCCTTATATTATATTTATACATTTTTTCATTCATTTCATTACTTTTTTTATTATTTCAGTCAAGGAATTAACTGTTATTGAGGACAGTGACTGGCATTTGTAGCACAATCAGCAAGTTAAACATACATCGATAAATATACAAGCATAACTATAAGGCATGGGAAATTTAAAAAGCATAAGACATCCACATAAATATAAATTAGTATACACCAAACACATGAATTGCATACCTAAAACATAAAAAATATATATTCATAGGGCATGAAGCCAAATGTATATGTCCAATAATGTCATACATTGAATATATTCAATATAGTTAAACTAGCTTCCTCAAAGCCAAATGGATGTACAACATATCACTTATACAATATACAAAAAATATGTCCACTAATGCCATATAGGCATACAATCCATATCCCTAATCTAGTCCTTTCCCACCAGGGGAAGAAAACAAATCCCGAGTTGTCTTCAATCACCATGTCGATGGAGATGCAGTGGATGTTGTAGTCTTCCGAGTGCGCTCACTCATCCTCCTGTCTAGACTCTTCTGTAGCTCAAGCTAATAAAAAAAAATTTAAGCATCAATAACTAATATACATCAAAATTGAATTATACAATGACATAAAATTGAATATTCACTTACCGCTAGCAAATAGTCACTATGTTCATCCACCGAAGGCGCATGCTGGCGATCTAGAGTAATAAGTCCCTACAACAATGATCAAAATAATAATTAAAATACATACATGAATATCATTATAAAATTCAATACAAACTATTAAAATAACAATTAAAATTAAGTGACCTCTTTCAAACCTCAGTCAGTGCTTCAGAACTAGCTACTGCTACAGCTACTCCACGATCCAAAGTATCATGGACAGAAGGAGGAGTCTCTAATGTCAATAACTGAAAATGAAACAAAAAAAGTATTATACAGTTATCAAGATTACATATATTTTTTACAACCCTACTAATGAGTAAATGATACCTCCGTGAAGGTTCCACCGCATCCTTCGGTGTGCGGTGTCAAAGTCGAAGCTCCAACATTCAACTAGTGCACATGTACATGGAAAATTATAAGATAACTATTCATATAAGAACGTACTACTGACATGTTAATTATAATGCATTATTACATATATACATGTGGACTCAATGGTGACATCACAAAGCCAAGTGTAAGAATGTGATCATCGTGCCTCTAGATTTTGATCATAATTTATCTAGTAATTTAGTTATTCATTCACTTATTAATTAAATATAATCAAGTAAATCAAATTAACATGCAAATAAAGATACCTCAAGGAAAGTGGCATGATGCCCTTTGCTGTCTATTGTGAACGTCGATGGTCCACCAATGAATGTCTAATGCACATGCACAATAAGTTATGATACAATTATTCATATAATTACATAATAATCAAATATGTTAGTTAAAATGTTTTATTCGATACATACTTGTGGAATTGACAATGATGTGTAGAAGGGGACATGAGGATCATTGCCACTTCCACTACCACCGCCACTGACACTCTTGCCCTGAATTTTCATCATAATCAATAGATATTAAATTAATTAGTTATTATTTTATAAATTAAATATGATCAAAGCAATTTAATGAGCTTGGAAATATTTACCTGTGTGTCAATGTCAAATGTCATGTTTAGAAAGCTATCAATCATCATTCCAGGATCCTCTTCCTCTCTCTCGCTAGTACCAAATGTGCACAAGCATCCACATGACCGACAAATATGCCCCCTCGAGGATTGAACATGGTCACCCTCAACTAAAGGAGTGGCACACTGAATGAGATTCTGTGTCAGAGCACTAATCATGCCTAGTGTGTCTACCTCTAAATATTCCTTCACAATGGAAGGAATAGTAACATGATCCACCTGTGGCTTGCCAATATGAACCCTAGGTGCGTTAGGGTCATGATGTGCCCCCGCTTGATCAAATGATGGCCCCCCTCCTCTACCCTGAGAATATAGATAGTCAAAATAATTTGGCACCTCCTTGAGTACAAACTCACAATAGAGTTTCCTCAAGAAATATATAGGAACCTCATATTTTTTAAATAGCTTGCAAATGTCATCTTTTGTGATTTTTTTCTTTTTTATGTCCGCATAAGATAATTTATTTGCATAATATTATTTTTGTTCTTCTCTTTTATCCCTCCATAAATTAATTTTCCCACTAAACGACCTTACGTGGGTCAAGATTGCTTCCAATGATTTTGCAAGTCTTTCCCTTCCAGGATTTGTACCACTAGAATCTTTTAACCTAGTAATTAAAGATTCTAATTCTTTTTTCCCTCTTTCAATTTGGTTCATCAAATTTTATTGTGTTCCAGGAGGAGGTTTCTCAATTGGTGGAGGCAATTGAGGTTCATTTTCTTCATTTGTTTCTTCATTCGATTCTTCATGAGGAGACGGAGGGTTTGGTGGATGGTTTGGTTGAGGGAGATTATTTCTTCTTGGCAATTAAAAAAACTAGATTTTAAAATCTTCATTACACACAAATTTAAACAAAAAAATTTTTTAACAAAACAAATTGCTACAAAACTAAAATTTTAAAACAAATAAGAGGCATGGGTTGTAAAAACACTTACCTCTTCTTCCAGATCGAACTTGACGATGCCGTGGAGCCATTTGATGGATGAATGAACGAAAAAAATGGATTCACAAGCCAAAAGAAGAGTGTGTGCGCACTTGAGAAGCCCTTCTTAGTTGCAAACATGGGTTTGAGGAAAGAAAAATGAGCTTTCCAACCCGCAACAAGCTTTAAGAAGGCTTTTTTCAAAGTGTGTACGCACTATAGGGAACACACGCTTTGAAAAATACTAAAAAGTGTTTTTCAAACCGCGTGCGCCCTATAGGGTGCACATGGTATGCTTTGGATTGCCCAAGCCTAAGGCTTGGGCAACCCGAACCATAGGGCGTGTGCCCTATAGGGCACACACCCTTTAGTGCATACACACTATGCTTGATGGGGGACTAAAAAGCAAAGTGGCACCTTTTTGGTCCCCCATCTTTGTGCATATACCCTTATCTTGTCACTTCCTTCTTATATATAGCTTTGAATATTATTGTATTCAATATTGAACCACTTTATTTAGCATTATTCTATGAGTTACTCCTTTCATGTTTGTAGATACTCTAATGCCATTGCTACTATGTAGTTTCTTCAATTGTATCTGTTATTGCAATGAAAGTTTTCAACATATCATATTCAAAGGCTTTATGATAGTTAACTTACCTGGTATGACCATTGACATATGGAACCTCCATTAATGATAGTGGCTTACATTACTTGAACCCATAAATTCTAGGAAGTTGTTCTGATTTTTCCTCTCTTCCATAATGATATTTTCAGTCACTTTCCTTAAATCTTGGCCTTGTTAATGTTCCTTCATAATAGTACTATCTTATGATATATTTGAGAGTATGTTGTTATTTATATCCCTTGAATTGTATCATGTTGTTCACTATATATAAATGGCATTTTTCTTGTCCTCTGCTCCTATTACAATAGTGCGTTGGGTAAGGAATGCTTCATTTTCACTTTATTCAGTGAAAATATTAGACTTGACAATTAGATCAATAACTAGGTTAAACAACTCAACTTAGGGATTAGACATCCATGATAAGAAACTATCTTTCTCATGGATAAGTTTCATCTACTTGTCAACCTAGGGAACATGTAATTGAAATGGGCTAGCACTGTATGTGCACTAAGTCCCTACTTAAGCCAGGTTATCCTATAGCTTGAGAGGAAACAATGTTGGAAAGTAAATGCTCGGAAATGAAGTTACTCAAATGTTGAACAAAGCCTAATGCTAAAGATAAACTCATACATGGAACTACAAAATTAGTTAGGACTGTCAGATAGGAAACTACTATGTCTTCGTTAGCTACAGGTATAGTCACAAGAAACTATTTCCAGTGGCTACAGGAACAACCAAACTTTATTACAACTACTACAAATGAAAGGAAATTACTGATAAAATGGAAAGGGATTACTCTCCAAGTGGGCCCCCTTGTATGAGTATATACAGAGCTCAACTAAACTTTATAAACTCATAATATCATCATTTTATTCATTCATCCAAAAGTGTTGTTACACATCATAAACTGAAATTGTACTCGAATTGAAAACTAGAATGCTACATTATACTAAGTTCTACTTTTGTTTGTATATCTAACCTCTGAGGAAGTTCAAAACCTTTTTTATAAAAAAATACTACTAATAAACTAACTAACTAACCAATCAATGACCAAAGGAATAGGCGGATAAGATTTATTGCAGAACTAGGAAGTAGGAAAACCATGCAACTAATTAGGAATAGTGAATTGTGCATTTACACAGAGAGTAAATATAGTTTATCCACTACTTCCTAGATTTTTTCCACATTAAGAGTGACCATTAAATTCCTTTGACCTGCTCCAACTGATTTGTAATCAATCTATGATTTACTACTTCAAATGCTTCTACATGTTGAACTATCTTGATTTGGTTTTTGTGGCATGATCCTTCTTGAGTGCCATTTTAACTGATCTTCTCTATTAATTTTTCATGCATCATGACATTAGTATACATAGAAATGCAACATATATATCCATTTATTGTCAAAATAACATTCATCGAGTCATTATATATATATATATATATATATATATATATATATATATATATATATATATATATATATATATATATATATATATATATATATATATATATATATATATATATATATTGCATAGTCATTATATAAGAGTGTTTTATCATCTAAAAAGATATTTAAGAGATAGGTTTAATTTTGTGATAGCAAGTTCATATAGAAACTGAAAGACACAAAATGACTAAGCCCCTTAGACCGACAATGACACAAACTTATGACCAAAAATAGACAAAACATAGTAAACATTGGTAAACATTGAGTCATTATTTGGTCTCATCTACGAAAATTTTTGATTTGGGAATGAATTCTGAAGTCACTAATGTTTCTCTACCCCACTCCTCCTAATTCTAGGTTCCAATAAAATCATTTCATCTCCTCCAACCTTTCCCACCTAGAACTCTCTACTCTTTCATCATAGGAACCTTGATTATCCTTGCAACTCAACAATGGCCAAAGAAGTATGGGTGGTTGAAAAATAAAGGGCATCCAATTATTCTTCTTTGTCCTCCCCAAGTCCATATACTCGAGTGCTCTTTGAATAGATGTATGGTAATTGGGAAGTGATTGGGGATCAACTTGCTTGTGTTCATTAGTTAAACTACTCCACTATTGCACTAGATGTACAATCACAACATGTCCTTGAACCCTAGACATAAATTCATACACTTTGAAGGCTTATTCTCTCAAAGAAAGAATCCTTCTCCCACAATTAGCATTCGGTAGGCTATACAACATTTTTTTCCAATCATAATACAATACTCTAGGTTTTTGAAGTTTAGGCATCAATAGAATTGGAGTATTGAGTTCTCTTTCCCTATATTTTTTGGATTGTTCTCCCATGTTGATCTCATTATTTATCCAAGAAATTAGAGCCGTTAGGTGTATTTCCCCAATGTAAAGAAGAGGATTGCATTAATTTTCTAATAGGACATCATAATTATGCAGGTAGAACTCACAAAGAAAATTTTGTATGGCTGCAAGAGATGAATGATAGACTTGATAAAATTCTTGAGGTGTATCCAAAGAGGGACTCAAATATCTGATAATTCTCATCAATTGAAATGAAATATGTTCTTTTAAACATAAAGTGAAAAATCTAGGAGGCGCTCTACATTTTTTTAACTGAGGAAACGTATTGACTATAGTTTCCAACTTATGTTTTAGAAAATCAATTTCTTGTTTTGGATTATGAATGATTTTATGGATTTTATGTTTTTCAAGATCCCATTCAATTTGCTTATACAACATATCATTATAAAAATCTAAAGACACAACATGACACATAAGAGAAGGAGGATTGTGCTTACATACCCTTTTCCTCTTACTTAGGTTATGTTTACTTGGCACTAATTTTTCTAACTTATATGTTGGTCCTCTGAACTATTCTACAACATTAATGAGCTCATCGAGACCCTACAATCCATGGTCTTCTATTGGGTGCTCTTCTACCATGAACACATCCTGTTGACCTTGAGGGATTTCTTCCCTTATCTCTTACTCATGCAATTCATCTCCTTCTTAAGGTATGTTGGGATTCTCAACATGTGTTTCTGGAGGATATTTTTCTCTTATTTATTCCTCTTGCGTCTCACCCTCCTCTATAGGTTCATATATCTACTCAACAAATGCATACAATGGTTCATTCTCCTCAGGATTATTGACAGAATGAGTTTCCTCTTGAGGGGTATCATGAAAAGATTCAAATGATTCAATAGGAATAATGGCACTTGGATCCTTTAATTTATCTTCCTCACTAGACCTTCCTCTAATCCTGGTACTTCTTCATTGAGAAGCCTCCTTAGTGGCTTTAGGAGTTCTAGCCTTGCTTGGTTTCCTAGTGGGTTTGGCTGCAAATATAGAAGATGCAAGAGGGGTTGTTTCTTCCATTGTCCTTTTCTTACAACTTGGAGTAATTGGTTTAGTGTCCTTCTCTTGTATGTCTTCTTCAGTACCCTCTTTTTTTTTTCCTTTCCTTTTTCCTTCCTCATGACGGTTGTATTCCTAATGGGGTTTGATCAGACATACTAGTGCTCTAGTGTGATGAAGGACTTACTTCAATATTAACATATGAGGGTTTAGGTAGGTCTTTCCCAGTTGGTTGTTTGGATGTAGGAAGTTCATTTGTAGGGGATGACCTAGATGAAGAGGCCTCCATGGTCATTTTTACAACCCCTTGTGAGGTATTAACTATGCATATCAATGGTTCACCTCTTGGACCAACATTTTAAAGTTGAAACCTACTAAATCTGATGAATTCCTACCATGACATTAGTGAAACCTCACTCAAATACCTTTCAACTAGATATTTAATAATACAATGGTGAGTGAATGAGTGTGGCCTACCTTTTTGTGTTTCAGCCACATTGATGGAGAGAAGATTGAAGAGGACATTAGGCACAATAATCAGTTTCCCATGTTGTATATGACAAAGCAATTTGAAATGAATGGAATGCACGCATGATTGTATTCCTTCATAATTCAAGTACTTCATAATGTAGACTTCTATCTCTATCCAGATAGGTGGTAAAGACAACCTTCTAGTTCCTTTCTTGTTTGAAACTAGTTGAGGGTCTGAAACCAATTGAGGGTCCCCATGATGATTAAATTGGGCCCAAGCAATTCTTGCATCTTTATTCTTTGGAAAACATTCTCCCACAACTAGAAGTCCTATAACCTCTACAATGCATTCCTCTTTGGAAACAACCTTTAAACCCTTACCTTTTCTTCTCTATCAGAGAATGTACAAGAAAATTCTATTGTAATTTCATCATTAAACCCATTTAATCTCCAAAAGTAATTCAACTTGCCATAGTTTTTGAATCATGGCTCACATACCATTTCTTGAAGAAAAACATAATGAATTGTGGGTTCATGTCATATAGGTGGACCTCCCATGGCTACACCACATTTACCCTTGGAAATTTGCTAAAAACAAATTCACCAACTTTCTAAAACTTATGCCTCAAACTCTGCAACTACTGAAAGTTTAGCTCCCAAGAACCTTTCTGTAACCTCTACCTTCTGAGACTCAAATTTATTAACAAAATCCTTTATGTTCTTTCTAAATTTGGACTCATAGGTATACAAAATAATAAGATTTTAGTTATTTTAGGAGAAAAGATAGTGGTAGCGGGAGTTTTTTTGAGAGAATACATGCGAAAAGGTTTCATATGCCTTAGACTGTCACATCAATTCTTTTCAAAATTAAAATTGGCTGCAGTTAAAAATCATGGTATGACATTGCATCATATAGACATGGCATGACATGGATATGATACAACACAAATATTCCCCACCGTCAACTTAAATAGTGACATGTGTCCACCATATGGAATGGAGAGTACAAGAAGGAAATGACTACTATGTAATTTACATATATAAAGTAAATTATAGAAAAATAAATGCATCTAATAGTTGAATGATTCCACATGTCTACCTTGCACCTTTTAGCATACATGAATGCAGTCATAAATACATGAAGTGCTTGATTATACAAAGTAGTAATTGTTATAAAGTACCATGTCGGGTGATAAGTATAGTGGAATTATGAAGTGAAGTGGAAGATGGGTGGCGTGGAAGACAAGTGGAGAGAGATGGAGGTGGTATGATTATTGTGGAGAAAAAGTACACCCATGAGATGTGGATATATTTATTATGGCTACATGAAAATTAAGATTTTAAAAAGGAGGTGGAACATGAAGTTCCCCTACTTTTACTATAGGAACTTCAAAGTCTTTAGGAGTTTTTAATTTCCACTAGAACTCTGCCTTTGTAGTTGGCTTGTGGTATAACCTCAATCTGTGACCATTCACCAATAGCTTTAATTTGATAGGATCAACAGTTGAAAGTTGAACAACACCATTGTAAAAGAGTTCTATGATATCATATGGACCTAGCCAGCAAGTTTTCAACTTTCCCATAGTGTCGTTATATCTTGAATCATGCAAAAATGCCCAATCACCAGGTTGAAATCTCTTTTCCTTTATGTACTTATCATGCCATTTCATTCTCTAATTTTGGACTATTTATGTTTGTTGTAGAGCCAATTTTATAAGCTCATCCAAGGCATTGAGCTTTATGATTCTTTCCTCTTATGATTTGGAGATATCCATATCTAATTCTAATATTGTTTTCAACATTTTATGTTAAAATTCTACAAGTGTCATTGTTGTTTTACCACAGAGCATCTCAAATATTGTAAAACTAGTTGTTGTATTCCATGTGGTCCTGTAAGCCTGGACTGTTTCTGATAATCTATTTTCCCAATCCTTTATGTGGACTGCAATTGTCTTAGTTAACATGGAATCAATCTCTCTATTTTTAATTCCAACCTACCCATTGGCCTATAGGTGATAAGGGCTTGATTTTCTATGTATGATGTTGTACTCATTGACTAGTGATGTGGTCAAATTTGAAGTGAATTGTACACCTTGACTAGTCACAATCTCCCTTGGAACTCTATAGCGGACAAAGATTTCCTCATAAAGGAATTCTACAACCTTGTTATCTCTGGCATGCTTCATTGGTTTAACCTCAACCCACTTTGTTACATAGTCAGTACACACCAAAATATATGACTTACTATTTGAGGGGGGATCAATAGGTCCAACAAAGTCTAATCCCCACTTATCAAATGGTGTAACAATAACTTGAGTGTACAGTGGCATCTCATTTGATTTAGTAGGTCTACCCATCCTTTGACACCTATCACACTTCCTAGTATACTTTGTTGCATCCTTGTTTAGAGTAGGCCAATAATATCCTATATTAAAGATCTTCATTGTTGTCATTTTGACTACAAAATTCCTCCCACACGTTCATCATGACATACATGTAGGATGCCATAGGTCTCATCCTCTCTTACACATCTCCCCATGAATAGATTACGCACTGTATAGAACAAACAACCAACTATCCAAGAAAAATTGATACTCTTTTCAGCAAACAACCTTTTCTCCTTTGGAGAGAGATGATTATAGACTCTATTAGCAACTATGTAGTTAGCTATATCTGCATACCAAGGTGTATGAATAGAAATGGAAAATAGATGCTCGTTAGGAAAGGAATCATCAATAATTACATAATCTTCCTTAGTTTATAGCCTAGAAAGAAAATTTTCCACTACAATCTCTTTACCCAATTTTTTAATGATGGTAATGTCAAACTCTTGCATCAAAAATAACCATCTAGTTAATCTACATGTTATTGCAAGTTTATTCATAAGGTACTTGATGCTTGCATGATCTATATGTATATAAATTTGATATCTAGTAATGTAGTTTGAATTTGTTAAGAGCATAAATGGATTGTAATAATTCCTTTTCTATGACGGTATAATTTAACTTTGGCCCTTACAAAAAAAAATTGATGAAATAAATGACATTTCTGTAGTACCTTCTTTTTGGCCCAAAAATTCCCCAATGGCATGTTCTGATGCATCTATGTGAATATGAAAAGGTATTGACCAATTAGGCCCTCTAAGGACAAGTTCTTGGATAAGGAATGACTTAAGTTGCAATAAAGATTCTTCATATGTTGATGTCCACTCAAAATCCACATCTTTGGTCAACAATGTATATAATGGTTCTGTCATTTTTCTAAACTCCTTAATAAACCTCCTATAATATCCTTCATAACCCAAGAAGCTCCTTATATCCTTCTGTTTAGTAGGGATAGGAAGATTAAGGATAACTTCATTTTTGCTAGATCAACTTGAATACTAGCTTGAGAAATATAGTGGCCTAGCACTACCCCTTCCTATATCATCATGAAACACTTCTTATTATTCAAAGAAAAATTATGATCCTCAGATCTTCGTAGTACCTTTCCTAGATTACTCAATGCTTCCTCAAATGTACTTCCATATATGGTAAATTCATCCATATAGATTTTCATACACTCATGTGAAATATCTAAGAATGTGTTAATGAATGCTCTTTGGAAAGTGGTTGGAGCATTGCACAAGCCAAAAGGAAGAAAAAAATAATCATAAGTTCCCCATGGACAAGTAAAGGTGGTCTTTCCTGATCTTCTCATGTAATTTTGATCTGGTTGTATCCACTATAACCATATAGGAATTAGAAATATTGCTTCCATGCTAGAGAGTCTAGTACTTGATCTATGAAGGGAAGGAGAAAATGGTCATTTTTGGTTACAGTGTTTAACTCTCTATAATCTACACAAACCCTCCACTTTCCACATTTCTTAGGAACTATGACAAGGGGTGACACCCACTAGCTATCATAGATTGGATAAATAAACCTGACATCTAGCAATTTGTATAACTCTCCTTTGACTATCTCTCTAAGTGCAGGGTTAATTCTTCTTTGAGAATTTCTTACTGGCATACTATCCTCCTTGATGTAAATTTGGTGAGTGCACAACTTAGGATCCAAACCCTTCATATCATTATAATCCTAGGCAAATGCTTACTTATAAGATTGCAACAATTTTGTCAAAGACATTTGTTGTTCTTGAGTGAGATTTTTATTGATATTCAAACATCTATCTAGTGAGATCCCAACTTGCTTAGTTAACTCAATCATGGATGTCTTAGTGAGGTAGGGCATTTGTACTTCATGCGTCAATAATGTATGAAGCATATTTGTAGCTATAGGAAAGTATGATGAACTAGGCATAGGAAGGATGGTTTGCAATAGACACGATTGATGTGATGAACAACCAAAAGGTTGTTCATCCACACCATAATAGTTTTGAAGAATAATAAAGAGTGTACCTCATCTTATTTCTAAAAGTACAGAAAGGGATCCATGTCTATCATCATGAGATGCACCACTAATTTAACTTCCTCTGCTTCTTCCCCTAGGTCTAACCATACTGGTTGAGATAAATTAGGCTAAGGTTGGGCTGGTAGATAAAAATTAAGTTTCTTTGTGCTCAAACCATTTGACATAGTCATGTCTCCTAATCAACATTCAACATATGCATCAACAATATCTAACCAAGGCCTTCCTAAAATGATAGGAGATCCTCCTAATGTGGCTTTAAGAGAGTATCATAAAATTAGAAGGGTATTCCCAAAAATCCAAGGTGACAACTTGATCCTCTACCATCCCATCGGGCTTAACAGTAGAATTATCATTTAGCTACAGGTTAATAGGTGTAGGTCTGAAATTGGTGATCTGGAGATGTTGCATGACATCCTTTGTCATCACATTAATGGCTTCCCCTAAATTAATTAAGATATTTTAACTTGAATACCATTAATGATAAACCTAACTACAGGACTACCAGGATCATAATACTTGGGTATTGTCACCTTTCCAAACATAATGTATGCTAACTAACCTAGGACATGCATGGTTTGTTGATATTTCTTCTTTCTCCCATATTTATTTATAAAATCTTCCTTAATAGCATTACCATAAATATGGACATCTTTTATATCCTGAAAGAGAGGTATCTTGACATATATGTGATTGGGTTCGTCTATTATGTCAAAGGTTGAATCCTCTTTTGGTTTGGGTACTTCTTCTAATCTTTGAGGAAATGAGGGCATTGCATCAAATTGTTTGGAACCTCAGTTTACTTTATTTTATTTGGTTGGGCGGGTGAAACATGTGTATCCTATGGTTCCAATTATTTAATAGGAATCTCAGTTATGGCTGGTGAAGCTGGGGTTGGAAAAGTTGTTCTAGATCTAAGGTGAATATCACTAATATTTACAACATATGTAGGGTATTGATTAGGATCTACAAAATAGACATGTTGCTATTGTTCCTTGTTGTTAGGATTAGGAACGGGTTGTGGAAGTAATTGAGTGGGCTTATGGGAGCCAGTATTGGCTTCAAGAGGTGGCATTAATGTTGGTTGTTGAGGCTATTTAAGATAGCCAGTTGGTTGATTTGGCTATTGTTGGTGTTAGAATAACTGAGGGGGGGTGAATCAATTAGATCAGTTATCCTATAGTCCCAAATACAAAGATGTACCTTACAAAACAATCTCAATAAATTATGCAGCTCGGTAACATAAAATATCAATCTGTCTATCCAGTTTACCTATTACCAGTAATTATCCAACTATGATTATCGACTAAATCAACTATGTAGTATGTAAAGTATGATAGAAAAAAAATCATAACAAATAACACATAATACAATGATTTAACATGGAAACCTTGTTAAGGTAAAACCCACCCGGGACCGGTAACCCAAAATAATTCACTCTTCTGAAGTGAGCTCGGTGAAGAGCCAACCCTATTAAAGGTTACAATGCACACTGTTAGGTGTGACCTGGTTAGAGGATTTATCACTAATAGTTAAATTTTGACTAGTATTCACTATGGGGTCAACAAGATAACACTTTACATTCAATCAATGTCATAGGGTAGTACATAAGACTGTTAAGTCCACTTGGTTAAGAGATTTTCTGAATCAATGGTTAAACTGATACAATACTGATCTGATTCAAATACAACTCAATTGCAAATATTCAAATCTATGCTAAGCCCTTAAAATCCTCTGATCATTAATCAATTTCACTTCCTCAATATTTCTCTACTTTCACTCGGTAAATAGTTCTTGGATGCTCGGTAATGTCTGCAGCTCAGTTCTTTCAATAACCAGTTTGATCAGGCATCCATGAATACAGTCTTCACGCTAAATCTCTACAATCTCCTTTAGTCCGGCATGTTTCAATAATGAAACTCATATCTCTTATATAGACAAGTAAATCATTTTCATATCATCCATTAGATTTTTCCACTTAATCTCCTTCATCCATTTTGCTTCTTAAACCTTCCTCAGCAGATGTGTCCATAACACGTTTCAATCTCATCCTTTAGATTATCTCTAAATTTTTTTAGCCATGGATCTCATGACTAACTTCACCCTTAACCTCGAAATCATAACAATTTCTAGCTCATCAAATTTAGTCAGATGTTCTTAGCATTTAATGTTTTCATCCATACTCAATTAATATAAAAAATGCATCGGTGATAACTAGCTAACTAGCTCGGTTATAACTATCACTCGGTATACACTTCACTGGATCAGTGTATACAAAAATCTTTAATTACCGACCACATTAACTTGTTCAATTTCAAATCTCTTCTTCATAATAGATTAATGTAACATTCTCAAGTCAACAATATAAATCCATAGACTCATCAATAAGTTACCCAATGTTTACCTTATCCTTATCTGTCATATCCATCTTTTCCTCATGTAGATATCTTTGTTCTTCATTTTTTCATCCTTCAACAGATGTTCAGATGTTTGTAACTATCATGATAAGTATTGTCAAAACAAGTTGACATCAATGACAACACATTGATTGATTTAATCATCTTACATATCATTTCGGTAGCTCGGTGATCTCTAATCATTATTTCTTCAATTCATTAGATATTCAATAAGTTGTAGTTCATCAATCTCTCCCTTTGGCATTGATGGCAACACAAGAAATATGAAAAAATATGCCATACACATACCAAACATATATTCTACAACTATGTAAGTAAATGTTGTAGCTCGGTAAGCTCTCCCTAGCTTAATATTTAATATGTTTAATCACTACAAAACATAATAGTATTACATGCAGAATCTCCCTGTGGATTTGATCTTTTTAGTTCTCAGATTCAAGTCTCTCCCTTTCTGTGATCTTTCTCCCTATTTTTGTTCTCACTAATTGATTTTCCATATTCATTCTCTCTCCCTTTGACAAAAATGTCAAAGAAAATATACAAACAGCTCTCCAGCAGCCAAGTAATTCTCTGTTGTTCGGTTCATATCTTGTACCTTCAGTGTACAAATAAACAAATTCCTATTACAGCTTCTACAATCTTCCACAACCTTAGAAAAACTAAAGTGTGATCCATGTGCATCAACATGAATGATCTTTTGATAAGTATAGGTTGATGCAACCTCCAGATCACCTCAGTGATTGGAAGATAGGGGACAGACCCCAAGTCTAGTCCTCAAATATTCAAATGTGTCCTTCGGTAAGAGTTTAGTAAAGATATCAACAAGTTGTTCCTTAGATGTTACAAATTCTAGTTTCACCTGCTTCTCTTGAACTTGTTCCCTTAAGTAGTGATACTTAATAGATATATGCTTTGTCTTTGAATGCATCACAGGATTTTTAGAAATATTTATAGCACTGGTGTTGTCACGAAATATAATCACTGGGTCAGTGATTACCTCATTCATCCCTTCCAACACTTGCCTAATCCAAGCAATATTTGAATAATTTGCAACAATAGAAACATACTCTGCTTCAATAGTAGACTAGAAAATGCATGCTTTTTTCTTGCTTATCCAAGTCACAAGCCTTTCCCCTAAAAGAATGCTCCATCGGTTGTGCTCTTCTAGTCATCTATGTTTCCAGCCCAATCTACATCAGTGTAAACTCTAAGTTCAAATTTTCCTTCCAATGTGTACCATAAACCATAGTCTTATGTCTTCTTCAGGTATCTCAAAATTCTTTTAACTGCAACCATATGTGAATCTTTAGGATTGGCAGAAAATCTTGCCACAATCCCCACTGCATGTGCAATATTAGGCCTACTATGTACAACATACATTAGTTTTCCAATCATAGATTGGTATAGTGTCTGATTTACCTCTGTAGATTCACCATCCTTTGTCAATTTACATCCAGTGACCATCGATGTTCCTACTAGTTTTGCATCTTCCATGCCAAAAGTTTTTAACACTTCTTTAATGTATTTTGATTGAGTGATGAAAATCCCATCTTTCTGTTGTATAATCTGCAAACCTAGAAAGAATTTAATCTCTCCAAACATAGACATCTCAAATTCCTTCCTCATGTCATCAGCAAAATATTTGCAAATCAGATCTTGTCCTCGAAAGATTATATCATCAATAAATATCTCAGCAATCAAAATATTATCATCAAATTCTCCTTTCATGTACAAATTATTGTTTTCACTAGTTCTTACAAAACCAATACTGATAAGATAAGCATGTATTCTTTCATACCATGCCCTCGGTGCTTACTTCAATCCATACAAAGCTTTGTGTAGTCTACATACCATGTCTTCCTATTTCAGATCAACAAACCCTTCCAGTTGTTCTATGTAGACCTCATCCTCAAAAATTCCATTCAGAAAAGTTGATTTCACATCTTTTTGATATACTTTGAATCCCTTATGTGCATCATATGCAAGTAGTATACGAACTCTTCCAATCTAGCAATAGGTGCAAAGGTTTCCCCATAATCAATACCTTCTTCTTGTGCATATCCCTTGCAAACAAGTCTTGCCTTATTCCTAGTGACCTCTCCATTTTGATTCAACTTATTCCTAAAAATCTACTTAGTACCAATAACATTTTTATCTTTCAGTCTGGGTACCAATGTCCATGTTTTATTCTTCTCAATTTGTTCAATTTGTTCAATTTCCTCATTCATAGCATTGATCCATTCCTCATTTTCTAGTGCATCCCTAACATTCTTAGGTTCAAACTCATAGACTAAGCATGTGTTTTATCTTAACTTACTTTGGGTCATCATGTCAGCTTTCTTATCTCCAATGATTTGATTATCGGGATGGTTTCTTCTAACAAATATTTTTATCACTTGATCTCTTCTCTTCTCATCATTCGATTCAAGTTCATTTTCCTTCTCTGTAGCTTCTTCCTGATTCTCGGTGTGCATTTGTTGATCCTCGATAGCATTTTCTTGATGTTCGGTAGACTCAACCTGTGGCTTCAGTAGATAATCTGGATCTTCAACATAAGTAAACCTACCATATTCTTTTGGTTCCTTCATGCTTTCTTCATCATTCTTTTCAGCAAACTCATCAACTCTTACATTAGAACTTTCTATCATCTTATTAGTAGACTTTTTCAAACATTTATAATCTTTACTCTTAGTAGAATATCCTAAGAATATTCCTTCATCACCTTGAGTCAAATTTACCATTCCTATCATCTTTCAAAATATAACACTTACTACCAAAGATTCTGAAGTAACTTACACTCAGTGTGTATCCAAACCATAACTCATAAGGTGTCTTGTTTGTGTCTTTCTTCTGTTGAACTCGGTTTAGGACATATACTGTTGTGCTAACTGCCTCTCTCTAGTACATTTGTGAAACATTTTTCTCAATCATTAATGTTCTAGCACAATCAACAATAGATCGGTTCCTCCTTTCAGCAATTCCATTCCGTTGTGGTGTCCTAGGTGCAAAATAATTCCTTTTGACTCCATGCTCATTACAGAAGTTAGTGAATTCATCAGAAACAAACTCACCTCCTCTATCAGATCTTAAGCATTTCAATTCATTTCTGGTTTCTTTTTCAACTTTAGCCTTATACCATTTAAACAGTTTTGAATGCCTCAGATTTTTCTTTCAAGAACATAACTGTCATTAGTCTAGTATAGTCATCAACAAACAAAATAAAGTATCTATCACTATAGTAGCTTTGAGTTCTCATAGGACCACATAATTAGGTGTGAACCAACTCCAAAATTTCTTTAGATGAATAGTCCTTACTTTTAAAACTAGATTTTGTCATCTTCCCTTTCTGACATTGATGGTACATAACATGATCAAGTTTGGTTAGGCTCGGTAATCCTCTAAATTTTCTCTTTCTACTGATCTCAATCATGTTATGAAAATTTACATGACATTACCTCTTATGCCATAACCATGCATCTTCATTTCTCACTAGCAAACAAGAAGTTTCAACATTGTCAAGATAAAATAAATTACCTTTTGATTGTCCTCCAGTACCAAAAAGCTTTCCATTTTCATCATATATTTTCACCTTCTTGCACTTTCAAATGCAACTCGATGACCTAAGTTATTCAATTGTGCTACACTCAACAAATTTTAGTTAAGTCCTTTTACCTAGTATACATTATCACATCTAATTTTATCATTCAATAGATTAGATCCTTTTCCTTTTACCTTGCAAGGTGTGTCATTTCCCATTTTCACTAATCCTCCATTATAATGCTCAAGATGATCAAACTTATCTTCATCACTAGTCATGTGATGTGTACAACCACTATCAATGATCCAAGTATCATTCTTACTAACTTTAGAAATAACAGTTTTTTCTACATACCTTTCCTCCTCTTCTGAATCATCTTTCATTGCAACAAATACTACCTCAATATCATCATGAATGTCAGTGTCGGTGTCATCTTCTTCAACAAGGTAACAAGCCTTTTTGCCTTTATCTTTGTGATCTTGGTTGTCTCTGTTGTAGTGTCAGTTTCCTCTGTTATTCCTTCTGTCATATTTTCCTTCACCAAATCGGTCTTTATTTTTATCTTCCTCTTTCCTATTAGGACATCTAGCAGCAATATGGCCAACCTCTTTACAATTAAAACAAGCTAAAGGTAACTTTCCCTTATATCTTTCTTTACCTTTCTGCAGTCTTCGGGCCATAAGTGCTTCAAGCTCATCAAGCTCATCATCAGTATTACTATCACTTTCATTCCTTATATTATGCTTACTGCTAGATTTACCGGTCTTAAGAGATGATATAAAACAAGACTCAACACTCGGTACAACACTATTGTCAAAATTATTCAGCTTAAAAGTTTGTAACTTTCCAATCAGACTATCAAGAGTAAGAGTTCTATTAGGTGCAAACCTCATTTCATGAATAGCAGATATTATGATTGCATAGATAGGAAACAAGGTTCTCAGTATCTTACTTACCATTGTACCTTCAGATATAATACCTCATACTCCTTAGATAGCATTGACTACCTCTTTGATTTAGTTTGTGTACTGTGTGATGTTCTCTCCTTCCTTCATCTTCATGTCATCAAATCTGCCTCTCAATCTTTCAGCTCTAGCTCTCATCACATTTACATCACCACCATAAAATAGAGAAATTTTATCCCACATTTCCTTCATTGTAGTGAAATTCTTGGCATCTTCAAATTCAGCATCAGATAGAGAAGCAACAATCTCTATCATAGCAATATTGTGTTCATGTCGGTCTCTCAATTAATCAAAATTCAAAGGTCCAATAGTCAGTTGTATGTAACCATTATCAAGTAAAGTTATATAAGATTCACCGATTGCAGATATGTGAAGTCTCATATGGCTTTTCCATGTGGTAAGTTATCTTTGTTCAGCTTCGGCATTTCCCTTTTACACATCTTGTAATCTTTCTGTTTAAGTCCTTAAAACTTTCTTCCAAGCAACCAATATGCCCTGATACCAATTGTTAGAATAACTAAGAGGGGGGGTGAATCAGTTAGATTAGTTATCCTACAGTCCCAAATACAAAGATGTACCTTACAAAACAATCTCAACAAATTATGCAGTTTAGTAACATAAAATATCAATCTGTCTATCCAGTTTACTGATTACCAGTAATTATCCAACTATGATTACCGACTAAATCAACTATGCAGTATGTAAAGTATGATAGAAAAACAATCATAAAAAATAACACATAACACAATAGTTTAACATGGAAACCCTGTTAAGGGAAAAATCACCTGGGACCGGTAAACCAAAATAATTTACTCTTCTGAAGTGAGCTTGGTGAAGAGTCAACCCTGTTAAAGGTTAGAATGCACATTGTTAGGTGTGACCTGGTTAGAAGATTTATCACTAACAGTTAACTTTTGACCAGCATTCACTATGGGGTCAACAAGATAACACTTTACATTCAATCAATGTCATAGGGTAGTACATAAGACTGTCAAGTCCACTTGGTTAAGAAATTTTTTGAATCAATGGTTAAACTGATACAATACTGATATGATTCAAATACAACTCAATTGCAAATATTCAGATCTATGCTAAGCCCTTAAAATCTTTTGATCATTAATCAATTTCACTTCCTCAATATTTCTCAACTTACTTTCACTCGGTAAATAGTTCTCTGACGCTCGGTAATGTCTGCAGCTCAGTTCTCTCAATAACCAGTTTGATCAGGTATCCATGAATAAAGTCTTCATGCAAAATCTCTGCAATCTCCTTTAGTCCAACATGTTTCAATAATGAAACTCATATCTCTTATATAGACAAGTAAATCATTTTCATATCAACCATTAGATTTTTCCCTTTAATCTCCTTCGTCCATTTTGCCACTTAAACCTTCCTCGGCAGATGTTTCCATAACACGTTTCAATCTCATCCTTTAGATCATCTCTAAATTTTGTCAAACTAATTTCATCCTTAACCTCAAAATCATAACAATTTCCAGCTCATCAAATTCAATCGGTTGTTCTTAGCATTTAATGTTTTCATCCATACTCAGTTAATATAAAAAATGCGTCGGTGATAACTAGCTAACTAGCCCAGTTATAACTATCACTCGGTATACACTTCACTAGATCGGTGTATACAAAAATCTTCAATTACCGACCGTATTGACTTGTTCAATTCCAAATCTCTTCTTCATAATAGATTAATGCAACATTCTCAAGTCAATAATATAAAGCTATAGACTCATCAATAAGTTACCCAATGTTTACCTTATCCTTATCTGTCATATCCATCTTTTCCTCATGTAGATATCTTTGTTCTTCATCTTTTCATCCTTCAACAAATGTTCAGATGTTTGTAACTATCATGATAACTACTGTCAAAACTAGTTGACATCAATGACAACATATTGATTGATTTAATCATCTTACATATCATTTTAGTAGCTTAGTGATCTCTAATCACTGTTTCTTCAATTCATTAGATATTCAATAAGTTGTAGTTCATTAGTTGGAACCCTCTCCATTGTGAGGTTTGTTGCCAATTACCCTAAGGTGGTTTTCGTAAACCTTGAGGTTGTGGCTATCTTACTTGAGGTTTTTTCCAATTCCCTTGAGAAGGGTGCCACTAGGATGTAGGGTTTTGATAATTTGGCCAAGCATTCTAAGGATTATTCCAAGGTTGAGGTGGATAACCTCCCAAATTTTCATTATATGGGGATTTCCATTAATTTTTATAAGCATTTGAATAAGAACCATTAAAATTTAAAGGGTCTTATGGAATACCTTGTCTTAGAGCCCATGGCCTTCTTGAGAAATGAAGGAAATTTGGTCATCATCTCCCTCTACTGGTTTGAATTCAGTAGGAATTTTCTTTCTCTTCATGTTAGCCACCATCTTGCATTTGCAGTCCTTCTTTTGTCTACAGTGAGGGAAATATTGTGCTAGCATTGCCTCTACCTCCTCATGCTTCTTCTTGTAATGCATGTATCCAACCAAGTGGCCATATTTTTTATGTCTTTCTTTAATTCTAATAGTAGATGTGTGATTTATGTATTTGAGACTCCATTACCAGTTGATTTACCCTTGGTGGATTCATAACCTCTTCCCTTCTTGCCAGTTGTTCTAGAGTAGTTTTGACATGTATTTTTAATGTCCTCCCAAGTTGATTACGTGATATCTCCTCCTCCCATCAAGTCCAAAGATTCAATACAACTTTCATTGATTCCCCTTAGAAAGATAAATTTATGAGATTCTTCATTGAGTTGGTGGTGTGTGGACTTCTACAGGCTAAACAAGAACCTTGAAATATAGTCCTCCAAACTTTCATCTTATTTTTGTTGCATACTAGAAATGGTATCTCCTCTCATATCATTTCCCCTACAATACTCTTTGTACTTTTATAGGAATATTATTTTCATATCCTCCTAAGTATTCACAACATCTCTCCCTAGACACATAAATCATCTAAATGTTGATTCCTTCAGGGTAGCATGAAATAGTTTAAGCCTATGAACATCAATGGTATAATCATAGCTTCTACATAGGATATCAAATTCAAAAAGGAATTTATCAAGGGTCCTCTGTCACTAGGCCTTAAAACTTAGGAAGAGTCGAAGCAGCGATATTCTTAAGGTTATTGTTATCATTTTGATTAGTGATAGGAAATGGAAAGGTGGGAGGTGGAGGTCTAGTCAACCTTGGTTGGTTTCCTTGTTCATTCCTTGGTTGATAGACTACAGAATCAAGTTGATTACCAACTTGGTTTTGAGAAAATGGGTCTACAAGTGGAGGAATATTCAGATAATAAAATGTGTTAGCAAAGGGATTTGGATAAATTGGTTCTTCTTGTGAGGAAGAGAAATAAGGGGCTAAATTTTCAATAGCATCAGCAGAGGGGTTCTCTTCTTCTTCTTGGGGGACAAAAATCTCACCTAGCTAGTTACCAAGATAGGGGTAATTAGGAAGGAATCTCCCTAAGAAATCTCTTCTACTTTCTCTATGCATGTAGATTGTGATGGATTTAAACTAATTTGACATGAAATAAAATTGAACATTAACTGAATCTAAGGCAAGCTAAAGACAATATTAAAGAGACTAAAAAAAATAAAACTCATGGCTACAATAGGTCCTTAGTTTGACACCATCCCCAATAATGATGCCAAAAATGTTGAACTTCCCAATTAGATCAATAACTAGGTTGTAAAACTCAACTCAGGGATTGGACATCCAGGCTAAGCAGCTATCTTTCTCATGGAGAAGGTTCATTTACTTGTCAACTCAAGGAACGTGTACTTGAAATGGCCCAACACTATATGTGCACTAAGTCTCTACTTAAGCCATGCTATCCTACAACTTGAAAGGAAACAATGCTAGAAAGTAAATTCTTTGAAATGAAGTAACTCAAATGTTGAACAAGACCCAATGCTAAAGGCAAAATCATACATGTGACTGCAATGATGTTTAGGACAGTTAGACATGAAAATTCTCTATCTTCTTTGGCTGTAGGAACAATCATAGGAAACTATTTCCAATGGCTATAGGAAGAGACAAACTCCAGAACTGCTACAAATGAAAGGAAATTACTACTAAAATGGAAAGGGATTACTCACCAAGTGGACCTCCTTGCATGAGTATATCTAGAGCTTAACTAAACTTTATAAATTCAAAATATCATCATTTTATTCATTCGTCCAAAAGTATTGTTACACATCGTAAACTGAAACTAAACAAAAATTGTACTTAAATTGAAAGCTAGAATGCTACATTATATTGAGTTCTACTTCTATTTGTCTATCTAACATTTGAGGAAGTGCAAAACCTTATTTATAAAAAAGAATGCTAACTAACTAACTAACTAACTAAACAATGCCCAAAGGAATAGGCAGATAGGAGTTATTGCAGAACTAGGCATAAGGAAAACCATCTAGCTAATTAGGAACAATCAATTGTCCATTTACACAAAGAGTAAATATTATATATATATATATATATATATATATATATATATATATATATATATATATATATATATATATATATATATATATATATATATATATATATATATATATATATATATATATATATATATATATATATATATATTGCATAGTAATCATATAAGAGTGTTTTGTCATCCAAAGAGATATTTAAGAGATAGGTTTAAGTTCATGATAGAAAGTTCATAAAGACACCAAATGACCAAGACCTAAGACCGATATTGACACAAAATTATGACCAAAAACAAAAAAAACATAGTAACCATTTGTAAACATTGAACCATTATTTGGGCTCATCAGTAATGAAATTATGTTGAACTCCATGACATGGTATCACTGCATTCACTATTCATTTTTCTCCTTACAATATTGATTTTTCTAATTGTTCTTGATGTTTTAATGGACTATTATGACACGATTCTTCAACATTGAGAGTCACTACTCTTTATATTTTTTTGTTTTTACCAAGCATTTACATGTGTAGATACATTGATATAATTTTTTTCCCAACACCAATCATGGAATATTCTTGGACATAGCATGACTCTTTAATGGTTCTTTTGCATTGTTTTTACTTTAAATGCCTAGTATGGAAATTGAAAAGACTTCCATGTTTCATTGATCCTTCATAATCATATAGCTATGTTCTTAATATCATATGATGTTTATCTTTTGTTGTCGTGTATGAGTAACTTGGATAATCCCTTTCAAAAAATGTAACTATGATTCTTGTCACTTCACTTGTATCTTTTCACTATCTTGTAGCTTCATTTTATTGTGAATGCTCTTTTATTGTCAAATGATGTATTGCATATGTATCCTTGTTGCTCAGTAACCCTCCAACATGCTATAATCTCCTTGAAATCTATATTGTGATTTATTTTGGTGGGACACTCAACAAGTTATATGTCTATGTTTTGTTGTGATAATAGTCTTATGACTGTTATTAGCTCATAATGCTACTCCTTGTATATTATTATGGTTGATGGCATTCTTTAAAACTTCTATTCATTGCTTTTGCGATCTATATATTGAAAATAGAGCTTATTGGTTGTAACAGGTGTAATCATGATGTCTTTGTCCAAAAAGGCATTGTTGTTTCTTTCATATTTGTTCTTTATCATTGCACGTCCACTTGTATTTGGGATTTTCTTGTTCATGACCATTACTTGTCATTTTTTTGAACCACTACTATGGTCTCTACCACTCTCGCTTTATACATTCATATAGCTCTATATCATATGAAGATCATCACTTTGAATGTCTATATCACTCTAAGGATGTTTTGTTACCACAATAGATTTGCTAAAGTAGTCATGGTATCCCCTTAAAAACACAACTAATTTTTAAATGAATAGCCTTGCAATCTTTATATTTGTCGTCCTATCCATGACCTTGTTGTTATAATAAATATAGTATGATATTATGTTATCTTGTAGCATCACATCATTTGTCCTCCTATAGCTGTAAGTCATCTTCCTATAGCATGATTGTGTCATTCGATGGCATGGTGGGCTCTACTCTTGTGGGAGCCCATTGCACCCCACATGTTGAAATAGAAATCAACAATGAAACTTTGATGTAGGGGAATTCTTGGGTCCTCGGTGAATCTGCATGGTGGTGTGTTACTTGGTCGGTGTTACTCAATTGCAACTTTAATCGGTGGTCTCGATTATTGAAGGAAGCTCAGTTGCTGAAGGAACTCGATGAAGCTTCTGGTGCTCAGTGGAATTGGTGCTCGGTGTTGCTTGGCTTGGTCAGTTGTTTCACTGGTGCTCGATTATTTCTCTAGCGCTTGATAGTTCTGATTTACCGACTGGAGTTCTTGGTGGTTTGGTTGGCCGATGTGGTGCATTTATTGTTGGTAGCTTTTTTTGTATTCTCCTATGTGGATCTAGAGGCCGACATGGAGAATTTAATAATTGTAAGGCTATTTGAGAGTCGACTTGTATTACATTTAATTTTTTTTTGTAGGAGTTAATTGTGTCATCCAACTAACCTGTGGCTAATAATTAGTATTTATAGGATGTTTGGGGGATGGGATTAGGAGTTCTGACATCAGATCTGGGAAATCAAATAAGTGAAGTTGTGGAAAAGATCTTGGATCCTGTGAGATCTAGCAGATCAAATTGATTTCTGATAGTTGTAATAGTAGAGCTGGTGGTTTGCATGCTTGGAGACAAGGAGATTGCTTGGTGGCTTGCGAGCACAAGTTCAGATCTGCCTTAGGGTTTCCATCAGTTGTTGATTTGTCTCAGAACTGGACTAGCTGGTGTTGGATTGGATCTTGTTGATCTTGTAGAATTACTATTGTTTGTAATTGGCCCTAACCCAGAAGGCCTTACAGTAGGGCATGTTAATGAAAAATTTGATATTGTGCATATCTTGTTGTGTTATTTCGTTGTGTTCTTGATTGGCTGCAAGGTTGGACTGTCCTTAATTGGATCTACCATCCTTGACTGCATCAGGTGGTATCAGAGTTGAGTTAATCTTGTTGAGAGAAGGTTAACCTAGCAAGGTTGATCTTGCAAAGTTGATCTTGTGAGCGAAGAGATCATATGATCTGGGTTGCAGATCTGTGGCATTGAACTTGTGGAATCTTGGCCTAGTTGTTGGTGTGAGGTGGCAAGTTGTGATCTGACTTGAATGCAACTTGGAGATTGTCACAAGGTGGTCGGTGTAGGGTTTTGTTGCAGAGGGTTTTCTTATCTTTAAGGATGCCTCCGAGAAGATTGAACCTTAGAGTGATTGCAGATCTCAGTGATACTATGGAATCTAGGATTACAGAGAAGGTGAAATCTGATTTTAGATCTAAGATGGACTTGATGAAGAATGACATGGTCGCTGAGATCATGAGAGTTGTTGCTCGTGTTAGATTGTGGTGACTAATCAGGAAAGTACTATCCAGGAAAGTACTATACACTTTTCCTCCCGACTACTTATAACTCATTCTAACCCTAAAGCGGGAAAATATTGTATAATATGGCTTAGGGTTAGGGATTTTCATGATGTATGATTTTAGTACTTGCGGCAGAATTGGGCTGTAAGGGATTACGGATTGTAATCAGGTTGTAATCACTGGATAATAATAATATTGGACTCACTGTTGGTGGACGTAGCCCAGGGATTGTGTGAACCACGTTAAATCTATGTGTCTTGTGTTCTATTCTGTGTGGTTTATTATTTTCTGATATTAGTTATATTTGCACATAATTGTTATTTCTGCCTTGCTAATCCTAACAGCTCATGTACCTCAAAATGTTGGTGCTGAAGATGATTATGAGGAAGCTGCTAAAGACTTTGAAGTTGTTAGATCTAGTGGTGGTGACCGGAGAGATAGATCTGGTGAAGATAGAACTGCTCGGTTGCATAGATCTAGAGCTCGGTTAAGTAATAGTTATCGAATGGAAGTTTCTACTTTCTCTGGTACTTTGAAACCTGAGAACTTGATTGACTGGATTGGTGTTGGTGAACTTGAAGATTTATTTGAGCTGGAAGAAATTGAAGATCCTCTTCGGGTGAGGTTGGCACAAACAAAATTGAAAGGACATGTTGCTCTTTGGTGGAAGGAATTACAAAGAGATAGAGAAGATGAAGGTGAAATGAACATCAATCGGTGGAGGTTGATGGTGACTAAGTTGAAAGCTAAGTTCATACTTGTTGAATATGAGCTTGACTTGTTTAAGAAGTTGCAAAATTTGAAGCAGAAGGATCTAACTATTGAAGATTATACCGAGGAGTTATACAAGCTTACTATTTGGTTTGGACACAGAGAACTTGGTAAGGAAAAGGTAGCTCGGTATATGAATGGTTTGAGATTCAATATCCAGGATGAGCTTTGTATGCTGAAGATTGATTGGGTTAAAGATGCTTATCAGTATGCTCTGAAGGTAGAAGATAAGTTCAAGAGGAAACAACATAGTAATCCCCGTGGGAAGGAAAAGATTGATCACTCGGTGAAGGATAAACTGACTGCAGAAGATGAACAAAAACCTGTAGAACCAAAGAAGAAGACAGGTAGAGTTATCTTTAAGGGTACTTGTTATAACTATGGTGAAGAAGGACATCATTCTTTTGAGTGTACACAGAAGAATCTTGGTGACCGACAGAATGCTGTGGTGAATGAAAATGTTGAGAATGAACCTGAATCCAAGAGCTTGTTGGTTCAGTGAACATTGATCGGTACAAAGGAGGAACCTTGTTAGAGGAGTAACTTGTTCAGGAATTGGTGCAAGTCTGGAGGTAAAATTTGTGATGTTATTGTTGATAGTGGTAGCACTGATAATCTTGTTGCTGAGGACATGGTTTAGAAACTTGGTTTGAGTAGAATGAGACATCCACATCCTTACAGGATTGGCTGGTTGCAAGATGATCGTGATCTAGAAGTAAGAGAACAATGCTTTGTTGATGTTCAGATTGGCTAGTATAAGGATCTTGTGTTATGTGATATTGTGGAGATGAATAGTTGTCATATATTGCTTGGTAGACCTTGGAAATATGATTGCAGAGCTATGTATGATTGTGTGAAGAATGTGTCTACTATTGAGAAGGATGACAAAAAGTTTTCCCTAATGCCTTTGCTAGATAGAACACTCAGTAGGAGAAGTCTGAGTATTGGTAGCTAAGTTGAGTTAGTAGATCCTAAAGGTATGGATGATCAGTTTAGAAAATAGACCCGTGTGTTATCAAGGAAAGACTTGAAAAGACAGAGGAAGCTGAAGTGGAAGAGTATGCAAAGTGAAAAGTTGGAGGACTTGTATGTGAAGAACCAGTTTGGGGTTTATGTGCTGAATCCCAGAAGATGTTCTTCTCACATATGAACATATTTTCAAACCTGGGGTGTCTCATGCAGGGGCATTCTTGGGTCCTCAGTGAATCTGCATGGTGTTGTGTTACTTGGCCGGTGTTACTCGGTTGCAGCTTTAACCAGTGGTCTCGGTTATTGAAGGAAGCTCGGTCACTGAAGGAACTCGGTGAAGCTTGTGGTGCTCGGTGGAACTGGTGCTCGGTGATGCTTTGTTTCTCGGTGTTGCTTGGCTTGGTCGGTTGTTTCATTAGTGCTCGATTGTTTCTCTGGTGCTCGGTAGTTCTGATTTACCGACTGGATTTTTTGGTGGTTTGGTTGGCTGACGTGGTGCATTTATTGTTGGTAGCTTTTGTTGTATTCTCCTATGTGGATCTAGAGGCTGACATGGAGAATTTAATAATTGTAAGGCTATTTGAGAGCCGACTTGTATTGCATTTAATATTTGTTTGTAGGAGTTAATTGTGTCATCCAACCAACCTGTGGTTGATGATTAGCATTTATAGGATGTTTGGGTAGATGTTTGGGGGATGAGATTAGGAGTTCTGACAACAAATTTGAGAAATCAGATAAGTGAAGTTGTGGAAAAGATCTTGGATCCTACGAGATCTAGCAGATCAGATTGATTTTTGATAGTTTAAATAGTAGAGCTAGTGGTTTGCATGCTTGGAGACAAGGATATTTCTTGGTGGCTTGCGAGAACAACTTCAAATTTGCCTTAGGGTTTCCATCAGTTGCTGATTTGTCTAAGAACTGGACTGGCTGGTGTTGGATTGGATCTTGTTGATCTTGCAAAATTACTATTGTTTGTAATTGGCCCTAACCCAGAAGGCCTTACAGTCAGGCATATTAATGGAAAATATGATATTGAGCATATCTTGTTGTGTTATTCCACTATGTTCTTGATTGGCTGCAAGGTTGGATTGTCCTTAATTAGATCCACCATCCTTGACTGGGTTAAACTTTTATCTGTGTTTGCACATTGACCAAACCTGTTAAACAAAACCATGAATTTCAGATGTGATCATTGCTTTCCTTCAGTACATATGATGATTTTCAGACTAGTATAATGCAATATAGGAGTAAATTATGTATGTAATGATGACATATATGCAAAGATTTGGAATCCTGACCTTTGAAACAACATTCTCTATCTCCTTACAGGGACTTGGAGTAGCCAGGAGACCTCTATGCTATGAAGGAGCTGAAGATGGATCTTCTCAACTATGGGGGTTCATCATCACAAGACAATGATAGATCCCTACTCTTTTTTATCTTCTTCTTAAATGCATCATTTCTTTTTATGGTACATTATAGTAGTCACTCCCATGACTTGTGTGGGATATTGCACATTTTTATTTATGCATAAAGAGATCACTCTTTTAAATTTGTAATGTTGTATGATTCCTATTGATTGTAAATAGTTGCATTATTTCTTTCTAAAGTTCTTTTAAGACATTTCTCTTGGAAAAACATTCATTAAATATTGAGATGCACCCTTAAAACTATGAAACTTAAACAACTCCACTTGATTGAGATGGGAAATCAAAAAGGGTAACACAACCCATTCCATACTTCTTGATTTCTTCATTACTTCTAGTAAGAATGAGGATCAAAGACCAAGCTTTTATCCAATTTTTGAACTCATGCTCTAGTTCCGCATTTGTCACTACCATCAAAGTAAGAAAGTATAACCTTTCTCAAATCCTATTGCACGTCTCTTATAGTGTTGGTCCTCTTTGATTAGCTCTACTTTCTCCCTTCTTATCTCTTTTTTATATGAATTCATTAAATGTCAAATGTAATTTGATCTCTAGGAAGACTATCATACTCTGCAAAAGTAAGCTTCACTTCATCTACCAAAGAAAGTGGAACCTCATGAGTAGCCTGAACCTCGTCTATACATAGAAAAATGGGATGTAAGGGTCTAGGCACTAAACTTGACCATGTTTCTATAGTTTGTCTCTCATTGTTACGTTGCTAATTGGTAGGACTTGTTTCCCCACTTTACATTTGATTTCCCTATGAGTCGCTTTGTATTGCTTGTGGCATACTTTGATTTTGCCCAATAGTTGTGACATCAAATCCATCATTCTATTAATATTTTTCTCAATCCTTAATAGAACTAGCTCATTCTTTATCCCTCTCTTTCATGTTCCTTGTAGTACACTATCTGTCTATAGGAGAATCCTGATGTATTCGAATGATACCTAAAATAGTCTCTCCTTTTAGAACTTGTGGGAGTTGCCACTAAGTTCTCCTTTGTTCCCTGTTAAAATATATCTATACACTTTCACTCATAGAAGGTATGTAACTCAATGATATTGTTTAAACACATACTGGCATGAAAGATCCTAATATTATTGTAATGTATAGTCCCAATTTTTTTTCAAATGTTTTGGAAATTTAATGCCAACTTAAATGGTTGTTGTTTAGTTTTGTTTCAGATTAATTCACCATGAAAGGACATACATAGAACACATTACATTGAAAAATAGGATAAATGATTATGCATTCAATACAAGTTCACAATAAAGTTATTAATTTAGTACAAACTTATTATTCAAATTTTAATTTAATCTTATATATATGTGCAGTGCAGATTATATATGTAAAGATCTATTCTAACAATATCACTATTATTTGCAGGAGAATAAATCTGAGTGTATGCAGATACAATAACCTTGTAATTCAAATATGGTTGATGATGGAATATATATTAAACTGAGTTGTTGTTTACTGTACTCAACACTTATCGATTTCGGCGCGTTGTGATAAACAACCTTACCCATATTTATATGTGCATGGTGATCTTATGATGGGTCACGTCTATGATAGACGTGACTCCTTGAGGAGTCACACCTATCATAGGTGTGATTAATAGTTACACTCGTTGATAAAAATTCATGACGACTTGTTTGTTAGTCGACACCGCACAAAAAAAATATGTCGATTCAAATATCAATAACAAATAGTAATCGGTTGATTACTATCTAATAGTAATCGGCCAATTACTATCTAATAGTCATCGGCCAATTACTATCTGTTAGTAATTGGGTTGATATGATATCAAATATTATTCATTTAGCAATCAAATTTAATTTGATCATAAAGAGAATATTGAGCACAATATAAATTATATATATATATATATATGATGATGATGATTATAATTATCATTGTATATATTGATATATGTGTGTGTGTGTGTCTTTAATCTGATCGATGGTCTATGCTTCATTATAATTTCTCTAAATGATATATGCAATAATGATATGGATTTATCTGATCGAGGCTATATGCAACAACACTCCCTCTTAGCTAGGGAAGATAAATCATATGTATCATATTTTTCGTGATAAGAAGTCTCACATATCTCGTGAGGAAAAGCATCACATAGCACATGATGACTTGTAAGATGTCACATAGCTCGTGGCATTGAGTATATCACATAACTCATGATAAAAAGTCTCACATATCTCGTGAAGACAACCATCACATAACGCGTGATGATAAGTATCACATAACTTGCGATACTTAAAGGATGATATGCTTGAAAATATCACATTCTCCTTATACATCCTAGTTATGGTATGTGCACTGACATTACATCACATAATGTCTACCATAAAAAATCATGGCACATCCATGAATGATATCAAGACATCATGATATCAATATTACAAGATCATCATCTTATAATATTTGAATACAAGTGTTCATTTCCAAAAGATCGTCACCTTTTAGAGATGAATATAGGGGATAGAGCCCAAGAGTCATATATCAACACATATGACAAAAGAAGTTTACACATTATATATATATATATATATATATATATATATATATATATATATATATATATATATATATATATATATATATATATATATATATATATATATATATATATATATATATATATATATCAGTAAAGATTACAATGCAAATTACAATTCAATCATACCAAGACCTTTCCTGAAATGTTCAACTTTCACTCTAGCAAGTGGCTTGGTTAGTATATATGTTGTTTGATCTCCTATATTGATATATTCCAACTGAATCACATTCCTATCTACCATGTCTCTCACATAATGTTAAGGAATCTCTATATGCTTGGATCTATCATGAAATACCGAATTCGCAAAAAAAAATATGCAACTTTGATTATCACAATGGATGACTGTAGGTCTCAAGGGATTTCTGAATAATCCCACAAGTAGTTTTTTGAGTCATACTACTTCTCTTGCTTCCATAGGGGCTGCAATGTATTCGGCCTCTGTAGAACTTTGAGCCACTGAAGATTGTTTCCTACACATCCAAGATATCATGGTGGATCCCAAACTAAAGCAAAAACCTGAGGTGCTCTTTCTATCATTTATGCTTCCTGCACAATTAGAATCTATGAATCCATGTAGATTCAAGTCAACTTTCTCATATTTGAGTCCATAATTTAGAGTACCTTGAAGGTATCTCATAATATGCTTTACAACCATAAGATGTATCTCCTTAGGCTCACACATAAACTAACTCAAAGCATTTACTACATAACAGATATCAAGTATGGTATTAACCAGGTACATCAAAGATCCAATTATCTGCCTCTAGAGGGTAGGATCTACAAACGGAGAATCTGTTGTTGCCTCCTTTAATTTATAAAGGTTTTTTTCCATGGGAGAAGACATGGGTATATAATTTATCATACCAAATATCTTCAATATGTCCAAGGTTTACTTTCCTTGATTAAGCACAATGTTGTTTGAGTTATGCCAAACTTCCAATCCAAGAAAGTAATGTAGAAGGCCTAAATCCTTCATTTCAAACTCTTTAGCAAGATCTTTCTTACATTGATCAATAAGGTGATCTTCGCCTATAATCAATAGATCATCAACATACAAAATTAATATTAACATATCACCTTTTCTTTGCTTGAAGTATAGATTTGGGTATGCATCATTCTTAGAGAACCCCAATTCCAAGAGATAGTTATCGATTCTTTCATACCATGCCCTAGGGGCTTGTTTAAGTCCATAGAGAGCTTTCTTCAATCTGCACACATGAGATTCTACAGTGTGAATCTCAAATCCTTCCAATTTCTCTAGGTAGACTTCTTCCTCTATTTTCCCATTTAGGAATGTCGTCTTTACATCCATTTGATGAACTTTCCATCCTTTGGCTATTGCGATGGCTAGAACTACTCTAACTAAAGTATATCTAGCAACAAGTGCAAATGTTTCCTCATAATCAATTCCTTCCTTTTGTGAGAAACCTCTAGCAACAAATCTAGCTTTATTTTTCTCTAAACTGCCATCTACAACATACTTGATTTTGAGTAGCCACTTGGATGACACAATAGATTTTTCTTTTGGCCTTGGAACTATTTCCCAAAAATCATTTTTTAAGATGGACTAGTATTCTTCTGTCATGGCATCCTTCCATACTTTGTGTTGGAGAGCTTCTGATGCAATAGAAGGTTCAAACTTGGATAGATCATTCATTAAGGCCACATAGCTGGAAAATCTTCAAGGTATTTTACTTTCTCTAAAAGTCCCTGAAGGAGCTGCAAAGTTCTTTGATTCTTCCATTGTTTTGGTGGCCCAAAGTGGTCATTTCATAAATGGATTTGAATTTTTTAAATCTCATGAGGATCTCTTCTGATTATTTACATTTGAGGAAGTAGATATAGGTTTTTCGAGAGAAGTCATCAACAAATATTACATAGTATAGAAAGCCTCCCATAGAAGGTACAAACATGGGTCCACATAGGTCAGAGTGAATTAGTTCTAAAACATTATTCATTTTACTAGAACTACTTTGAAAAGAACCCTTTGTATTTTTTCCTAGGGCACATCCCTTACATGTACCTGAATGATATTATTTTAACTTAGGTGAGCCAGTGACTAATTTTTCCATGGAGTATAAGGCACAAATTTTAAATGTCCTAATCTTCTATGCCATATCTCATTAGAGTCTGTAAATTCATGAATTAGAGCAAGATTAGGTTCAGTACATACCTCATACAAGTAACCATTTATGTGCCCTAGGGTTACAACGTTCTTGATAGAATAATTCTTTGGCCATGCCAACACCTTGCTATCCATGAAGGTTACTCTATACCCATTATCCTCTAGTGTAGATATTGAGACTAGGGTCCTCTTGATGCCTGGAACAAAAAGAACTCTGATGAGTTGGATGGACATTCCTGACTTCAACTTAATGGTGCAAGTCCCGACACCTTTTACTAGATGTGCTGAGTCATCTCCGATGGTTACCTCTTCATCAATTTCTTCTATCATAGAGTCCAATAGTTCTCTGTATCCACTGATGTGTCTTGATGATCGACTGTATATAATCCAAGTATTAGATTTGTTGGATACTTGATTAGAGAGGGTGAAGTAGAATGTGTGTTTCTCTGAATCATACTCTCTTTTATTTCTTTTCACTTTGGCAAATGTAGCTTGTTGTTTAATTCTATCAGGCCATCTAGCTGCATAACGTACATATTGATCACATCTGAAACATTGAACGTGAGAAACATCTCTCTTAGTTGAACCTTTGTCATGATGGTCCTTCCTCTTCTTAAATTGTTTCTTCTTTCCTCTCTTGTGAGAGTTTACGTTTAACACATGTAGATCCTCATCTATGATATTTTGTTTTGTCTTGACTCTTCCTGAAGACAGACAGACCTTAGTCGATCGAAGTTGGGATATTTAGATCTTGCACTAATGCTTTGAAAAAACATTTCCCAAGTATTTGGTAGGCCATCTGGTGCAATGAGAGACAGTTATTTGCTATGAATTACATATCCAAGTGTTGTCAATTCATCCCTTAGAGTAGATATTCTCATAAAGTATGCATTGATGGATTCTCCTTTATTCATACTTATATGATTAATCTATCTTTTTAGGGCTAGGGTTCTACTAGCATTGTTTATTTCATAAGTGCTTTTGAGTGATTTGAACATGCAATAGGCAGTCTCATATTTCATCAGAATTGGCACTATATGATCTCTAACACCATCAACAATGATCTTCATAGCCTTTTCATTTCCTTCAATCCATATGGATTTTTCGGGATCATTTTGTGGCTCTTCTTTATCCTCCTTTATGAAAGATTTGACTTTTGTTTTCTTTTAGAATCATTCTAATTCAGAATTTCCATGATGAGAAGTTTTTTCCTCCTTCAAGTCTATCCTCGAATCTGATAGCACTTGCCATAGAAATGTGATATATAAAAATTTAATAATTGATATTTATTTTCTCAAGTTTGAGAGCTTCTTGGATCTTCCTTTACCAGAGCTCTAATACCATGTTAATTCAGTACAAACTTATTACTCAAATTTTAATTTAATCTTATATATATGTGTGGTATAGATTATATATGTAAAGATCTATTCTAACAATATCAATGTTATTTACAGGAGAAGAAATATGAGTGTATGCAGATACAATAACCTTGTAATTCAAATATGGTTGATGAGGTAATATATATTAAACTGAGTTTTTGTTTACTGTACTCAACACTTATCGGTTTCAGTGCTTTGTGATAAACAACCTTACCCATATTTATATGCGCATGGTGATCTTATGACGGGTCACATCTATGATAGACGTGATTCCTTTAGGAGTCATGCCTATCATAGGCATGACTAATAGTCACACCCGTTGATAAAAATTCATGATGAATTGTTTATTAGCCGACACCGCTCAAAAAAAATATGTCGATTCAAATATCAATAACAAATAGTAATTGGTCGATTACTATCTGTTAGTAATCGGGTTGATATTATATCAAATATTATTCATTTAGCAATCAGATTTAATTTGATCATAAAGAGAATATTGAGCACGATTTAAATCATATATATATTAAGAAATCATTGAGAACTCAAATTGAAAGAAAAAATTAGCTATGGTGGATATTGCACCACCATATTAGATCAACTATAGAGGGTCTTCATCCTCAAAAATGTCTAGGGGAAATCTCTACAAAAAATACAAAATAAATTGAAATATAGTGAAACTGCAAGCCCAAGATGTCCACAAAACTCAAGAGTCTCCTAACCAACCTTGAATAACCTATGGGAAGCCATGAATAGGCTAAGGAAAATAAAAACTGACTAGGTGCAAGGAGACAATAGAGTCCTCCCTCCCTAAAATTATTTTAACTCAAGCAATCACAAGTTTAGATGTTTCAAAATATGCCCACTTTGTCATTTCTCATCCTTCACTAGTAAGATTATCCACTTCAAGTTCTTTTTGATAGTCCTCTTTTGAAGAGTACATTCCCTAAAATATTCATTGCCTTTTGAATCAATATCAATTTGCCTTCCTCATTCAACAAAGGAAACTCTATAAAAAAAATCACATTATGTCCAAGCACCTTTTTGGGGAGTGATAAATGGACAACATTATGCACCTTTTTCCTCTCAGGAAACTCAAGATCATAAGGCACCTCCTCAATCCTCTTGGTGACTCAAAATGACCAATTTAAATGAGACTTCAATTTCTCGGACCTACTCTTTTTGAAAGTATAATGTTTGTAAGGTTACAATCTCAAGTAGATCATGTTTCCTATCTCAAATGCATGCTTCACTATGCTAGTTGGAATACATCTTTTGCTGATTTTGAGCATGTTGGATGTTATCTTTCAAAGATTTCATGATGTCCAAACTCTCCTATAACAGATATTTGGCTCTAACTACTGTACTATCTCTAAAATGTAAATAAATTTGGGAGCTTCATAGCCACACAATGCCATGAAAGAAGACATCTAGATAGTAATATGGTAGGTGGAGTTATAATATTACTCTAAATGTAACTGCTTAATCCATGCCTTTTACTATCCTAAAAAATTGTTGCACAAGTATCTTTCTACCCATTTGTTGACAATCTAAATTTGTCCTTTTTTCTGGGGGTGGTAGCTAGTGGTAAGGCTTAACTATGTTTTGTATAGCTTAAACAACTGATGTCGAAACAAGATCATAAACTTGTTTTCCAAATGATTGATTGTGTTCTTTGTTGTCCCATGGAGTCTAAAAACCTCTTTGAGAAATAAAATTGTGATGTGTTGTAATTCCTCTTGAAATGATATAGAAGTGAGAAAATTTAGTCAATCTATCCTTCTCTTGGATCATGGGAGAACCTGTAATATAATCCATGGAGATGCTTTCTCATTTTTTAGTAGGAACAAGTAGGGGCTACTTTCATTTTTCATAAACCAGTAGGGTGAGTTTGTTCAATTTTGTTTTATTGGCATAATTGGCACTCACAAACATACTTGTGAATATCATCTTTCATCCCTTGCCACGAGTATCTCTCACGATTATACATGTATGTTTTATAAAATCTAGGGTGGCCAATTATAGTAGTGTCATGAAACATGTTTAGAAGCTCCAATTTAAGATTAGATTCAAGAGCTAACAACAATATATTCTTATAAAATATGAGATCATCCCTTACCTTGTATCTGTCATCATGCAAGGAACCATCCAAAATGCTACTGGAAAGGATGTTCTTAGCATATTCAACATGAATTTTCTCTTTCTAATCAATTGCTACCTTTGTTAGTGAGCATAAATGTGCCCCCCTTGACAACAAATCAACCGCTACATTCATTTTCCCTTTGACTTCTTCATATCAAAATCATAGGCTTGGAACTTACTAGCTCATTTTTGTTGCTTTTCAATAAGATCCTTCTAATTAAAAAAAGTATTTGAGGCTATTATGACCATTTTTCACTATGAAGTTCCCTCAAACAAGATATTATCTGAATTTAGCCAATGCATGCATAATGACTAACATCTTATCACAAATAGAGTAGCTCCTCTCACCTCAACTTGTTTCTCTCATATGCTATTGGGTATTTATTTTGCAAGAGGATAGCCCCAACACAATCTCTTGTAGCATCACATTCGAGCTTAAAAGGCATAGAAAAATTTGGAATAGCCAAAATAGGGCATTTTCTCATCAAGTACTTGAAGCAATCAAATGATTTTTGAGTTGATTTAGACCATGTAAAGGCTCATTTTTTGGTCAAATATGAGTGGAGCAGCCAACTACAACAAACCTCTTGTAGAAACAACACAACACGTAAACCCCTTCAACTATGTAATATTAGTGAGTGGAGGCCAATCAAGTATCATTTTGATTTTTTAGGGTCTACACTAATTCCCTTAGAGCTAATTATGTGCGCAAAATATAATAATTTTGTCATCCTAAACTCACATTTTGACTCCTTAGCTAATAATGGTTCACCCTCAAGGATGCGTAAAACCTCATCCAAATGCCTCAAATGTTCTTCCCATGACCTACTGAAAATTTGTATGTTATCAATTAATATCAACACAAACTTTTGTAAATGCTTACTAAAGATCGTGTTCATACATGACTAAAGGTAGCAAGGGTATGGGTGAAACCGAAAAGCATGACAAGAAACTTGTAGTGGCCGAAGTGACATCTAAAGGTTGTTTTCTCTATGTCCTCATCTCTAGCCTGAATAGGATGGTACCGAACCTCAAGTCAACTTTGAAAAAATAGATTGCTCCATGTAGCTCAACAATGAACTCGTCTATTCTTATAATTGGGTACTTATTCTTAATATTTTTTTTGTTCAAGACCCTATAATCTATGCACGTACACATGGTTCTATCCTTCCTCTCTGTCAAGAAAATTGAAGAAGCAAATGAGCTTTTACTTTGTCTAATGTGTCTTGTCTCCAAGACTTCCTTAACAATGTTCTTGATCTCATCTTTCTATCTCTTAGTATGTATATATGTTGTAGTAATAATAGGTTTTAATCCCTCCTCAAAGTCAATCACATGCTAAATGCCTCTATACCTGGAGGAACTCTACTAAAGGCCTTGCTTTCCTTAGATAACAAAGCCTGGATATTTGATAGGTATTATCTTTTCTCTTATTTTGTAACTATAGACATGACTATGTACTCTATTTCCCACTCTACTTGATCAAATGCTTGAAAAGCCTCTCCACGTACTTAACGGAGACCACATGTGGCACTACATTTGAGTTCCCTCTCAAAACAACATTTTTCCCCTCTAATTTGAATTTCAATTCTATGGTGAGAAAATTAAGTGTAATCTCTAAATACTAATCACTACATTTGTATCTCCATTGCTAACAACATATCTGTCATCCTTGACTTCATAGTTCCCTAAATAAAGGCTTATATGTGAAATCATCCTAGTGCATGTAATAGTAAACTTGTAACCATCACCCTAAAACCACCCACATCCTCTGTCTTGAGCCCTTTCCATGCTACAAGTCCCTAATCTATGAAATTACAAGTAGTCTCTCTATCTATCAATGTCACCAATCGCTGCCCATCTAATACTCCTCAAACTCTAAAAGATTCATTCTTTTGAAAGCTATAGATTTGGGCAAGTGCACCCTCACTCCATATATGTTCTACTTTTCTAAAGACTTTTTTTCCTTTTTCTATTTAGAATCAAATTGCTTGTCCGATTTATTGGTTGTTGCTTCATCATCTCAATAATATTTTAGTTGTTTTGCCTTCCCTTTAATTGCACATTTATGATCTAAGGCCCTTGAAAAAAAAAACTTTCTTTCTTACTAGGGTCTTGGTGTAATGCCCCACCAGGGAACCCAAGAGAGATTAACCTAAAACATGCTACTAAGTTTGGTGAATAATTTTTTTTTTTCTAAAGTTAACATATAAGATAACCATACAAATGCAAGTATGGGGTCAATAACATCATAAACCGATATAAAGCATAAAACATAACATCATAATGATATCATCATCTAATCTATGCAATCACATGATACACCTATAATGAACAAAATCCATAATCATCATTTATTGAAATAATAACCAATCACATCAAAAGTGACCTAAAAGAATTCGGCCAATCAACTGAAATACAAGCCTAAAAAAGTACGACAACTAAAACAGAAAGAAAACTATGGGTGGGTACTACATCCACCCCCCCTAGGATTAGGCTTACTCCTAGAAGCCTGGAACAAGTAGGGATATAAGTCCCATAAACCTAGCTGCACTAAACTGCAAACTAAACCAAGGATCACTGAGTAGGTCCCTTCGGACCCTTTCCTGCCTTAGGGTTCGCACACTGAGGATTGTTCCCTACTGCAAAGGCCCTATGAGATCTACTTGCATCACCAATTGTAGGCTCAGAAGTTGTCGGCCTCTATCCTGAATGTTGAACTGAACACTGGGGACAATTGTTCGATTTATGATCGTGTTGGCCACAAGTGAAACAATCTCCATTGAAAACTCTCCTTGTTGTTGTTACCCTAATTTTCATATACATGCAAATTTGGCTAAAATCCATCCCTGGGTCTCTATTTTTATCCTGCCAAGCATCCCTGAAATTTTTATGATCTTATGCCCTATTCTCTGGCCTCTGCAAATTTTCTAATTCCCTGGTCTGCAGTTTAAAAATTCATAAAAGTAGTCATTGCCAAGAAGTAGCCCTGCAAACCCTAGCCTTCATTTTATTTTCATGTTACTTTTTTGGCAACTTAAAAGTCCCAATTCCCATGTGCGTAATTCTCCCTTCGGTTGCCATTTCTCTTATTCTTTCGGCAGTTACCTTTTTCCTTTTGGCGAACTGGCGACTGCAGTGTTTTTCTTAGTCGATAAAATGGTGAAGCTTCTAAACATTCAGCAACTTCGCGGATTGCCTTCAGTCGGGCATTCGCTAACTGAAACCCCAGGTTGGACTTTTGGTTTAGCGATTCTGCGAATGCCTTGTTCACATATTCTTCAAACTTAACCGAGGTTAAGAATTCTAGTCAGCGACTGAGCGAATTTCCTTTGGGTGTGCATTCGCTAAGACTTCTGGGGTTAAGTGATTTAAGTGGGGTCCCAGTTGATGAGATCAACGGTTGTCGTAAGATCTCATACGGTCTGTCAGAGACTTGCAATCTTATGACAACCGTCGATCTTCCCTTTTGCTCAGCGCTTCATGCTTTTGTGGGTCCACTACCACAGCGTCTTACTTGGAAGCTTTTTATTGGTCGATGGATGATGACTTGTATTTTTGTTAGTGGGCCCAGGGATGTCAAAAGCTTGAAAATCTACGGCTGGCATGTGTTCTCATGAAATGTGTCAGAGGCTTGCGATTATAAGACAACCATTGATTCTCCTTGGTGACGTAACTCTTCATGCCTGGCGAGTCCACTGCTACGTGTACACAAACGGCGGCTTCTCATTGGTCCACATGGTAATGATTTGGCAATGTGTCAGTGGGACCAGGTTTCCAGCGTTTCAAAAGGCTCTGTCACCTGCAGGAAATCTACGGTTGGCGTATGTTCACGAGGCTTTGTGTCAGAGCATGCGATCATGCGACCGACCGTCGATTTTACTTTATTTCTCGGCGCCTATGCTAGGTGGGTCCTCTGACAATTGATGTTGACATTCTCGAATTCGATTGGTTGCCATGTGATGACGAAGATTTTCAGGTGGGTCCATTTGTCAGAAGGGGTTCTGGTTTAAAGAGATCAGCGGCTGGCGCATGATCTGAAGGAATATTTGGGGGCCATGAGATCATGCGCTTGCCGTTGGATCAGAATCTTGTCTTTAGTGGGACCGATGTCAAGGGTTGCCGAGGTATATGCCTACAGAGCAATCAAGGGTGAATAAAAGAATGACATGTGGCGGTTCTGGGCCCAGGGTTAAGAGTATTCTGTGAATCAGCGACTAAAGGTTATCTTCTTGTTCGCCAGAGTTAACCGGAGTCAACTAAAAGTTTAAACGATTCTGCGACTGAAGGAAAATTGGAAACCGAGGTAAATACTGAGTTAGTTTTTGCAGTCAAATGCCGAGCCCGGGTAAAAAGAAGGATCTAACGGCTGCGTTTTAAAGTTGGATTAAAGTTTGAGTATCAGTCGTCGATAGAAAATTTTAGCGCCACCTGTGACCGTTTTATCATTTTTTAAATTCAAATATCTCAAAATATCAGATTTCAACAGTTATGGCAAGCCCGAGTTGCAGGTAGGTAGATGGATCATGGCGACTAGATTTTTGCAGGTATAAACATGAAATGGACACGCAAACACAGATATCTAATCAACTGGGATATTTTCATGTGCATTTATGGCCGAATTTGACAGAATTAGGGTTTAATTATTATATGAAAATTTATGTAACCCTAATTAGATTTTTTGCTCCTACCTGCATGCAAGAGATGTATATCTTGTTTTTTGAGAGCTTTAGAGCTCAGAGTTAACATTTTGTAAAGAGAAAAAAATATCTTTTCTTAGAAGGCTATCTGAGACATTTTTTTTGTCCTCTAGTTTTCTACATTTTGTAATCTCCCATTAATAATTCAGATATTGAAGGTGTTTTTGTGACATTTTTCATGTCCCTATGCCTTCTTGTGTGAGTTATTTCTTAATGAATTCAGTATTTACATGCTTCTCAATAATATCTTAGGATTCTTGATCCCTCTTTCTTTCTGCAATTTTGTGTATCATTGTGGATGATTTGATGTGAGTGCTTTTGTGGGTATACTTCAACCCCTTAAATATCTTGTCTCATTCCTATACCTAGTTGCAGAGGTGAATGTTTGTTTGTAGGTCATAGATTGTTGTCTAATTCCAAGGGGTGTTATTGTTTGTGAAAAAATCTCTCTTTCCCTGAATAACTCTTTTTATCTACAGACCCTTCTATGAAGTACTTATACAAACTTATTCAGTGAGTTGTGATCACCTATGCCTAAGTCTACTCATTGATTTCATCTTTTATACTGTAATTCATACCATATTTTTGGTGTATCACCTAGTAGGTAGTTTGCTTTCAGTCATTTCCCTTTCAAGCATTCCTTCTATCCCTTTCCCTCAAAAGTTTTACTTCCATGTCAAGAAGCAAATTAAGGCGATTATCCAAGAGGAACTAGCCTAGAACCTGGAGGTCTCATCTCAGTTAGCATAGGTCCCACAACCTAGAGATGATTCCCATGTTATACTAGGTTATCAAGACTACGAGAGCTTGAAACAAGGGTGCAAACTTAGTGTATAATAGTTGTAGGAGCACTAGACTGCAGAAAACTACCTCCACCAAAATCCTGATGTGAACTCTAAGCTGGCTGATCATCCCAATTGCGCATACTACGCTGCCAATTGTGATAGTTCCCTAATTGAGAACCACCACTATTACCATGGAAGAATTTCTTGTCTTGCTGATCTTGATTACCTTTCGAAAAGGTAGAAGGGTTCTGAAAATTCTCATTCCTCTAAGACTGATTCCCCTTGGAAATCAAATATTATTTTAATCTTTGTTCAATAGTTTTTAATTAAATATTAAATTATAAGTAATTGATACTTAGTTTAAAGACTTTTGCTATATAGATTTTTAGTTTATGATGAATTAATCGTTGGATTGATCATAGTCTAAATTAAATGATTAAACAATACTTATCTTTTTGGTCATTATATGTTAAATTTATATATATGCATATAAATTTATAATATGAATTTGTTTATTTCTAATTTGTGTTGATTATTTCAAACGAGTTATGTATTCTAAAATAGGATCCATACATATGCTCATAGGAGATGAGTTTTACCGCATTAATTTCTAGGAATAGTAAGTGGATAAAAGTTTGTGTTTATTTATATTCATAATTGACATTTTGATAAGACAAGTGTTATGTTTTTACTGAAATTGGGTGTTTTCGTTCTGTGGAAACCTTAGGATGGATATAGGGAATGATATTTAATTATGATATTATTTTAATGTTTATGTTAAGTTTCTCTTAACAGATTTATGTGTTTCTACATGTGGAATTCAATTATGATAAAAATAGAATTTAAATGCTTATGGTTAGATTTTAACCTTCTATGATGTGAGTGTTGTATTCTTCGTTCCTGAACTATCTTCTTGTGCATATTGTGATATCGGGTACTAGAAGACCTAGGGGGAAAAACAGAGGCCGAGGTGATTATTAGTTGGACATGTTTTCAGCATTATGTTTTGGTGTGTGTGTATTATGATTATACCTTGATTTGACCATATGGGCTCATGTATTGTATTTCAGTTTACGATATTTTTGTAATCATTTCTGGTTCTTGTGTGTGAAACCGGATCTGGGATTACCTAGTTGTTTACTTGATTTGATCTATGTGAGATCTGTGAGCCTAGGGTAGTTTACCTAGATATGTAGTAGGGGGTGGCTTACAATAAGTGTCGGAGCCCACAAGTGGCTGTCAGGATCACTTATTGTAAGTATTTATAATCAAGTGATAACTTAATATAACATTGAGAGATATTAAAATAAACCTAATAAGATATGCTTCCTCACCCATGCTTGAGTGCTAGTATAGACTAAGATGGAGGATGAGATGATGTTTGCCGCCTTTGAAAGGTGTGTGTCTAACATAGTTAATGGCTTCATCTGTACGAGAAGTCATTGACACCGTGTATGGTCACTTGAGTGTCGGGATCCAGAGTGATTACCAGGACAAGACTCAAGAATTAGACATACATGATGACACCTTCCTATGCATAGTCTAGTTATTCTACAAGTGTCGGTTGCCTCTGGATTAGAAAGTCTTACCTATTGTTATCTTTTGTACACCTTGACTTAGAGAGCTTTCAGGATCTTTTCTTTAGCTTGTTCTGTTGATGTTTGTTATCCGAGTGGGATCTATTGTTATCTCCTCAACACGGTGAGAGTGGACCATTTAGGTTCACAAGGTCGGGTGGTAGTGATTCTTTTACCATTTGAAATTCCGACGTTTGTGTACCGATGCTGGATGATCCTTGTGACAGTTGTTTCTTCTTGTTCTTCTTTGGTGGAGATGTGTTCTTATCTTCTTCTTCTTCTTCTATGTGATCTTGTATCATTGTATCAGTTATTCAGAGATATCATGTTGTGTTTTATTTGAATTATTGTATTACATACCCTGCAACATGTGCAGTGGATGTAGGTTATTATGAATACCTTATGGTATCAGTTGTATGTATGTTATCCTCTATGTGGTGTTGCATTTATCGTTCATTTGTTTATATGAGTTTTGTAATTATATATAATCTAAATTAATTAATTAATGTTAACGTAATCTTCGTCAAAAATCCTTGAGAGTTGTAATATGTGTTGGTTGTTGTATTAATGTGACTAAATGGTAATTGCTTTCGCACTGATGTTTATCTTGTTTGTAAACATTTTTATTTTTTTTTAAATATTCTGCAAACTTAGTTGCATGTTTAGGTTAAGTTCTCCTGGGTTCCCTGGCGGGGCATTACACTTGGACTGAAATTTTGACTTGGGGAAACCCACTCCATACTTCTTGCTTTCTTCATCGCTTACTGCAAGGATGGAGGATCAAAGGTCTTAACCTGTCCCTCAATAGGCTCCACAAATCCCTCCCCAAAAAGTACTACCAGCCTCTCCCTATAATCCTTGAAACCATCACAAATTTGATTTAGTGGCAGCCCACTATATGATTCTTTCTTTCTTCATTACTTCTTGCAAGGATTGAGGACCAAAGGTCTTAACCCATCCCCTAATAGGCTCCATGAATCCCTCATTGAAAAGGACTAATAGTCTCCTCTTTATAATCTCTGAAACCATCACTGAAAGCCTCTGAAAATATGATATGTAAGCCTCTAATGAGTTATACAATTTCAACTATGCCAACTCCCTAAAATGAAGCCTAGTCCTTTTTATCAAATCTCTCAATGGGCTTATTAGTGAACTCACCATATGTAGTGAAGGATCTATCCCCCAAAGTGGTAAGGCCATGGTACCACCACTCATGTGCCATACCATCCAAGTGTAGTGTGGCAAACTTAATTGCCTCCTCAACAATTGCCCTAAGAACCAAGTATTTATTCAATTTCTGAACCCATGCTCTAGTTGTGCATTTGTCACTACAATCAAAGTGAGAAAGTGTAACCTTGCTCAAGGCCTACTATAGGTCTCTTTGTATAGATGGTCCTCATTGATCAACTCTACCTCTTATTCCTCTTTCTCAATTCCATGTACTCATTAAACATCAGATGTTGTTTGATCACTTCAGGAAGAGTATCACACTGTGAAATTGTGCCTCACTTCGTCTACCAACCAAAAGGAGCCTCATGAGTACCTTGGACCTCATTTATGCATAGGAAAGTGAGTTGTAAGGGTTTAGGCACTGATCTTGACCCTGTTGCTATAGTTTGTCTCTCATTGTTACCTTGCTGAATAGTAGAACTAATTCCCCCACTTTATGTTTGATTTCCATGTGAGTCATTTTGTATCACCTGTAGCATACTTTGATTATGTCGAATACTCGTGACATTATATCCATCATTGTATCAAGGATTTTCTCAATCTTTAATGTAATGTCCCTATTTTTGAGTTGCATCAGAGTTAATGGATTTAGCCTATCATTGGGTCCTTGTAGGCTAATACTAGTGATTAGAAGGTCATGTTGTAGGTTTTGACCCCATTTTGAGGGACTTACTATTTATAGTAAGTCAATAGTTGGTTCCGATGAGCTCTGATGAATTAGAGGAATTAAATGATGTTCTTAGTTTTTATTTTCGGCTTCTGATTTGGGCTCCAAGATTCTTGGAGGGAGCGTCTATTTTTAGTAAGTCACCCCATTAGGGTTATTCATCATCTTTCATCATCAAGATCACACGTGTTGTCAGATTTCAATTCTGATACTTTTTTAGTCATTTTAGCAAGATGGGTGATTTATGATTATTATTTAATGAAATCAGCTAAGATTGCTTTTTTTATTAGGATTGTATATTGGGCACCGTGGTGTTATAGCTCGTTGGAACCGGGTTGAGAAGTTTTAAATTTTGAGCACATAAAACAAGAACTCTATGTGTCAGAATATCATAATTTTAATGAAAGAGTCATTTTCATCATTAAAGCGTAGGGAAATATAATAGTTTATTAAATTTCAAATGTGCTTCAAAAGCAATTATACTTTTTAATGATTAGTGTGAAGGAGAAGCTCCAGTCAAATTGTAATAAAGAAATATAAATGTCTTCCATGAGGAATTCGAACCATTTATTAAGTTGCTTTTGATATTTTGTGAATTTGGTGAAGAGTTGAGACAAGGGTTTCAAGAAGAATTGATCTGCAAGAATTGAGAATTCTTGTTTGATCTTGGCACTTTGAATCAGTCCATTGCTGATGAATTGTGCATCCTACATCAGCTATATCCAATAGCTGAGATTGCATTAATTAGAGGTGAATTGAATGGAGGAAGGGCCTACGTTTTGTTGAGGAGTGATTGCAGGTTGTGGGACATCTTTAGAGGCCAACACATTTCCCAATAGCAGGTTGCATAAGACATATTTGAGGCTGCCATTGACTAAGGAGACACTTACGGCATATACCAATAACCTTACAAGGGTTACAGACTGCATCAGGGGTATTTGGCGTTACAAGTTATCAGCATTACTTCCTAACAGCAAACATTATTTGGTCATTGTCACAGCTAAATGCATACAGATCTGCAAACGACTTTAGCTGCATATATCTTCTAGGTTTATATATATATTCCAAGATTAAGCTAAGTGTTGCATATTTAATATATTTCTCGAATTGTAAACATTTGTATGTAAAACTGTAGTGAATGAAGTTAGGCATGCAAAGTTGAATTGCAATTTGAATTTCATGCAATTGTTTGTCTTTGGAATTGCAAAATCAAATAAATACAAACAAGCAGACCATATTCATTCAGAAAACAAAACCTAAACATTGCATGCCAACTGTTTGACGAAATGTCAAACATCTTAAAAGTAAAGCAATTTGGTGTTTGTCAGAGTTAGAACCAGCAAGGGTTCTTTACATTTAAGTTGGGGCTAGCAAAACCAGCTGGTCTTTATCCTTTTCTGTCATGTTCCATGTAGCACTTTCACTATCTATGGGAGAATCCTGATGTATTCCAAGGATACCCAAAATAGTCTTCCTATAACTGGTGGGGGCTTCCACTGAGTTCTCCTTTGTTTCTTGTTAAGATACCTCTGTTCTCTTTCACTCATAGAAGATATATAACTCAAATGTTATTGTCTAAGCACAGACTGACAGGAAATATTTGCTCTGATACCATTGAAAATGTATACCCCTGATTTTTTTTTAAATGTTTTGCAAGTCTAATGTGAACATTAATGAATGCTAATTTTTTGTTCCAGATTTCATTCACCATTAGAGGACATACATATAACACATTACATTGAGAAATAGGATATATCATCATGCATTTAAAACAAGTTCACCATAAAGTCCATCAAACTCATTACATATAATCTGTAATAAGATGAAATACAAAATGCAGACCTGGAAATAAGATCACTGGGATTTGTCATCAACTTGTACTAGTAAACTCCTTTGACATTAATCATAGCCTCCGTAGAACATTACAACATTTACCATGATTTTCCAAGCTACAAAACAAATCAGAATTTCTGTGCAGTACCCAGTCCATCCAGGAAGCATAGAGGATCCAAATCATGAATAGAAGACTCAGACATTTCTACAGCAAACCAGGTGCTAAATTTGGGCAGGGACATTTTCTTTAATAAATTCCAAAGTAACCAAAGAAGCACCAAATCTGCTCCTAACCCCTCAGAAGCCTTTCTGAACATTCAAGAGTTCCTATTGAAGGAATCCCGGCCTTTCAAAATGCAGTTTTAAACCTACAAAAGCCCCCACATGCCAAGAAGAGGTTGTACAACCCTTCCAAAATCGGTGACCAGCAAGGAAACATTAAATATTAACCAAATTCTGCAAATGAAGTACTGATCTTCATTGCCCAACCAAGGGAAATGCATTGCAACTATACCCACAATGAATTTTCACCTAAGCTCGTAGATATGAGCAAAAAGATGAATCCAACGAGAGCTAGAAATTGTACAGCCAGGTCTGGGAATGTCTCCAAAAATCATGAAATAACGCTCAGGAAAACCATTGAACATACAAAAAACAGGAGAACCCAATCAAAACACTTCATAAATCTTCATCTACATCAAACCCTTGTCACCAAACTCCAGAAAAATTACTGAAAACTCAAACCAAAGACAACAACTAGCTAGGGTGGATATTGCACCACCAAAACCAGATCAACTATGGAGAGTTTTCGTCCTCTCAAGTTCTCAACAATCTTCAGAAGTACTCTTCAAGTTCATTTCAAATTTTCAACAACATATTCTTATGTGTTCCAAATCAGAATCCGAATGAGAGGCCAAACTGCAATTTATAGAATTGGAGAAAAAATTATGGCAATTCAAATTTATGTTATTTCCCTCAAAGGACCCTTAATATATCTTTCAAAATGAAAAACACCTTGTCACCCCTCTTGCCTAGGCATCCCCACTTTCAGAGACAAACATTATAAAATATTTATCAGTTAAGTTATATAAATAAAGTTAGTTTTCCGAACATTTACAAGAGAAATATAAAAACATTATTTCCATCACCTTAGAAACTTCAGGAAGGCACTGAATTTGAGAATGTTTCACACAGAAGTGAAGAGGGAAGCAAAACTGAGACCAGGTGTCCAAAATAGCACTTCCTAAATAGAAATGCCATCGAAACACATTGAAACTGCGGACCTGAGCTCCCCACAGATTGCTTAGTCCGCCAACCAACTCCGAATAGCCTATGACAACACAAGAATAAGCTAACAAGAAGCATAACTAAGTGCGAGAAATGGACATTACATCATGTTATGCTTCATGTGATAATGATATGTTTTATATTGTGTTGAGGAGCCAATCTTTTGGTATAGTTACAATTTTCTTTCAGTTGAACATACAAGTTGATGATGCAAAAACTTACCTGTACCACAATGGTAAAGTAATTAACAAGCAGCATCCACGAGAAAGATTGGTGTGCTATGCTGTATACCTCTAAGGATTCCACTCTATCATTGCATTGGAATATATGCAGAATATGGTTTGCTTTCTCTTCCATTTACCAAAGAGGTTGAATATGTTCACTTTCAGTGAGCTCAATCTAAAGGTTTGTCACAACAAAAAAAGTGTATCTTTTCTGTTTTTACCTTTTTCTTTAATAAAATGGTGCTTATTTTTTGAGGCCACTACTTACATTCCATGATAGAAGACACAATACCCTTTAGGATTTGGCTGCTTCCTTTTTCTGTTGTGCGGATAATTTGGCTATATTTATGTCATCTTTTGCTCAGTTTCTACTGTTTCTGAATTGAATTTTCTTCTGTCTGCATGGTGTTGATTTCTTGGGAGAGCATGTGTGTAGATGGGTACCACTTGCAAGCAACTCCTAATGACTACCCACAAGCTGAAAAGTAAGCAGTAGATGAATACTACATAACGTAAGTAGTTACTTATTTCATACTACAATCTATTTCCAATGGCGATGTTTTTCCATTCTTTGCATAAACATTCTGAAAATGGCTATCCTCTATGTTTCTTATGGTTTCTGTTGTTTCTCTGTGACTGATGGTTGTTTATGTTCTTGTGTGACCTGACCTGATTTTTCATGCCTCTATGTGTGCCTTTTGAGGTTGTTTTGATCTCTGTGAGACTCTTAGTGTTGGTGAGGGCAGATTCTTGCCAAATGACCATACAAATGGAAGAGAATGTTTCCAATTCAATGTGTTGATCATCCCATTCAATTCAATTGTATTCATGTCCAGAATCAGCCGATCTCAAAGGCGTTTGTCTATATTTATATTCATGCATATAATTGTGTTGTTTAAGACTTTTGGATATCAGCGAAATTTCAATATGATGCTGTTATGTATTCTCTAGCTTCTGAGCCTTCTTTTGGTATGTTCTCTTGCTGATGTTTGCTTGGGAGGAAAAGCATATAGATGCAGACAGGAACAGCAGTCAGTAGGCCTACTGCAAATTGACAGCTGGGGACCAGTGTTTCATGAAGAGATCGGCTTTATACACCTAGGAAACCCTGATCTCTTTTGTGCTTTGAGGAAAAGATGGTAATGAAATACCCTTTTGACATAACAGATATATCTATACACCTAATAGGATCCTGGTTGCGTTGGACCCAGAGCTTGAGGGTTTTGGATCCCCGGCAGGTGCCTATACATCTGCAGGTGACTAAATTTTTCCTTTCAGGAACCATAGCCTGTTTTCATTTCATCTATGGCGAACGAGACTTGGGGTGGTGAAGGAGAGGGAAGCAGCCATTTTCCCTTTTGACTGAGAAATTTAGATCTGATAACAGCATTTTGGGTGTGCTGATGGAGAAATTGCAGAAATTTACCTTTGTTCACTGGATTGTTTTTACTTGAAAACTACAATCCTGCAATTGGTGTCCACTGAGGAGGGAATGAATCCCTCAAACAAGATTGAATTGAAGTCTGATCAGCATGGTATGAATGTTGTAGCAGATTGCACTAGTTTAGTGGAAAATATTTGCAAATTTGGAGTTGGACGAGAGGGGCAGGCATGAAAATCCAAAGCTTTTATGGTATTGAAAATACAGATATTTCCTTCTCTGTGTTTTAAATTGACATACACAATGTATAATATTAAACAACTTACATGAATACTTTGCTTGAACTGCTTAAGCCCAAGTTTCATTCACATACAGTAGTATTGTATAGCTTGGTGCATTAGTGTTGATCTGACTAGCAAACACCACTACTTGATTTAGATATTGATATGTAAACAAATTAATGATATGTAAACAAATTAGATATACAAAATCATTTTCTTCTACAAATTGAATTGTCATACTCAATTTGTACATTACAAGTGATTGGATGAATTTATATGTACACAAAAGAGTTTTCTTTTATAAATGTCAATGTCAAAGATATTGGAAAGGGTGCCACGGTGCTAATTGAAGAAAACATAACAATAGTCATCAGCTTGAAGAAAGCTTTGCAAGCGTTAATGCTAGTACTTTCACTCCATTGGAAATATGATCAATTGTTGCATATTCATCTGGCCTATGACTGTAACCTGCAAAGATAACAAGCACAATAAAGTAAAATATATGTTTTCAAAAGCACTAAAAGCACCTTTGGCAGGAAAAATGGAAATGATTTTCTACTTCAGCATCAATCAACCAAAGCATCAAATGTTCATCTGCTGAATTCTGATCCGTTTGTTTTAGACTTATTTTTACATTGCCTACTAATAAGCTGATCAATGAAGACCAAAGTGATTAATGGTTTGTTGGCATGATAGACACAATCCAGATAAGATAAAAACAGCCAGGGAAAAGCACTACAAACTAATTCTGGACATTGCATGCCAGACATTTGAGTTGTTAAAAGGTGTTTACCAATTTTCATCATTTAGATTATATTAAATTATTAATTATCATTTATCATTTAATATTTCTCATTTTTTCTGTCAAATTTAGATTGAATTCCTTTGGCTTGAGGATTGTCAAGATTGTCCTTCACATGAAAATGGAAATCCCAAGGCTAAAAGTGTCTGGCTTATTATTCTCATGTACTTGTAGCATATTTTGTACTATATTCTTCTATTGTGCAAGTTATTTCATTACAAGCAGTATAAAAGTGTAATAACCGCCCCTCGGTTACTATTAACTTTTTCTTTTTCTTTTTCTTTTTACAAGTGCTGACTTAATTGTCCAAGCATCTTTCATCTAGATTAGAAGGGCTAATTTTGAAGTTTTTACAACCACCATTGTTGTTAAAACTCTACGCCACCACTTGAGTACTCCAGAATTTGGTAAGTTCCCCAATGTCAAGATCATCCTTGGACTTGTTGATGTGAGTTTTATACCACTACAACATGCAGGATGAAATACGAAATATTGAATCCTCTTGAATAAAGATACCACGTATGCTAAAGATTGCAAGGAAAGATCATCGAGGTGGCTCCAAGGTTCCCTCTAATTGTGGATACTTAGTTGTAATGATGTGATATGCTGGTATCACAAAGGGACTTACGCTAGTTCACTAAAACTTATCAACTTTAACCTTCAGATGATATGACAATTGAATGCAATAAATTACTTTTAATTGACACATGAAATGACATGCAAGTGTGAATGAGGGTTTATGAATCTAAACTACTTCTAAGATGTAAGGAACTATGAATGCCTTTGTGACTCTACTAGATTTGGTCTTGTCATCAACTCCACCAAACTAGTGCAATCTTGTAAGGTGAGTGTAAGATTTTCAAACTATTACCATTACATCAATACCATCAATGAATGCATATCAATGTGCAAGCAATAATCTAAGTAAGACTCATAATAATTTCAGTTGACCACACAAGGCTAACTTACAATCAGCAAATCGCTAGTGGGATGGATCAATCGAGTCTTACAAAGGTGGATTCACAATTAATCTCATCCAACTACACTACTTAAAGCAAATTCTAAGTACTTGAAAGCAAGTTCTAGACTAATTAGTAAGTGAGGAATGTAAAGAACCCTGCAATACTCCAAAAAGTTCTTAAGTATTCACCATGCAAAGACAAAAATGTATATAGAGCAATTTCGGAAGTATATTAGCAACAATTCTCCAACAAATCTCTCTTTACAAATGAAGAGAGAGAGCCTTATATAGGGAGCTCTAGTACAATGACTGACCAAGATTAAGCCAAGATCAATGCCCCAGATTTATCCACCAAAGCCGTAATTAGGGTTTCCACAACTACCACTAACAATTATTAAATGCTTACCCAATTACATTAAAGCACCACCATGTGGGCCAATAAGAAAATAACAATGCTTCTAAGGGCCAATGAGAAAATGGGCTAGGTAGAAGCTTATAGAAGAAGGCACCAATCAATGGGCCACTAATAAAATGCCACATGGGCTTATAACAAATCTTCCTTTGACTTTCCCCGTTTGGCAAGTTCGATGAATATGGACATAATATTGCTGAGCTCTTTTAAGGGCAGACTTGGCATAATTTGACTGGTTGTAGATGAATGGGCACCACCTCAACATCCTTATCCTATAGACTTGATCAATTGCTTGGTGATGAGAACATATCTCTTGATACTCAACATTGTCAAGTCTAATTGTGATGGCTCATATTCCCAAATTGCTTCATCTTCATGCATTCTTTTCTATCCTTTGAAGCTTTTCACCTTGAAACCTTTCTCATTATCATGACTTTGAACTTGCGCTTGTATTTGAAATCTTGATGCCATCCTGATGTCCCAATCTTGATCCGACATTTGTAGAAGTGGTGTGTGGCATGTAGTTGAACCATTCAATTGAGCTTGGATTTCTAGAGGAAATTCAAGTTTGTCACAACTTTTCTATTTTTTACTTGTTCATTTCCTTATGTATCTTGCACTTTGAATTTCATCTACCTTGAACTTGATCTTGAAGTTGCACTTTTGTCTCTATTATCTTGTTTGTTTGCTTGCTAATGCTGGAGCTTCCCCATGTTGACCTTAGGCCCTTGCAATCACGTATCCTCCTTGTCCTTGTTTTTCTTGAAAATCACCATTATGCTGATAGTCCCAACTGGTGCTAAGAGGGGAGGGGTGAATCAACACCCAATAAAACTTGAAGACACTCTTAGATCCACTAACTATTAGTGCATGCCAAACATATTCTATAAAAAAAATGAACACAAAATCACAACAGCATAGAACACCAGATATATCACATGGAAACCTGAAATGGGAGAAAACAATAGTGTGAGTAGGAACTCACAAATTTTGCACTTTTCTAAAGTGCGCCCTATGAAAAGCTTTCCCTATTAAGGGATTACAAACACACTGTTATGTGCGACCCAGTTAAGGGATTTAGAATAAGGCCCGTTAAAGCCTGCCATGTCAAAGGACTTAAAAACATCAACTAGATGTCACCTGGTTAAGGGATTTAGTACAAGGGACCTATTAATGTCCACCTAAATACTGGGATTTGGCTATTGCAATTGTTAGAAAACAATAGAAGGGTTGATCCTTTGAAGTGGCCTTGCAGAGCCTGATAAGATCATTGTTTCATTCACTGAGACTCATCATCGGGCACCACTGGTATGCTCTCCTCGGGTTACCGTGCTTCCTTACACACTCTCCTCTTTTTATTCTTCTCTTCTTCTTTTACCTTTCTTTTGCAGTGGCTTTGATCGTGTTGTTTCACTCTTTCTTTTTGGTAGAATGAAGGCAAATGATTTTCTTCGCTAACTGAACAATAAATACACTTCCTGCAGAGCGTGGGACAACTATACAAAAAGAGAAAGATGCGCTTGTCACTCAAATCAAATTTCGAAAGATCTTCCTACTCTTTGCCGTTGCGATCTCCGTGAAGATCTTTTTTTAATCCACCATCCAGTCGTGTTTCAATCATGAGAGGAAACATCAGATGCGTGTCACAAGCTTTCCCTTAATAGAAGATCCGCCATGAATCCGTCATTCAATAGTGTTTCAGTCTTTTAAAGGAAACATTAGATGTGTGTCACATACTTTCCCTTAAAAGAAAATCCTCCATGATTTGTGCAATAAATCACAGTAAAAGAATCTCCTCAGTAGCCTTCAACTGTTCCTTTCACTGGTCTTTTCCTTAACAGAAAATCCTGCATGATCTATGCAACAGATCTCAGAAAAAGAGTCTCATCAATGTATGTCAACTGTGCCTTTCACCGGTCTCAATGATATCTTAACGATCACTGGTCTCTGTCTTCACCAGTCACTTCTCTATTCTCTGTCTACATCGATCACTACTCCAGTCATTGACTTCACTGGTCACTGTCTTCACCGGTCACTTCTCTAAGCAGTAAGTGATTTGTTGGACAACACTAAGCTCAGCACCGTGTCACCAGTTTCTTAAACATTTGGACATTGTTAGCGTAGACATTAATGACATCAATGACAACACAACTGGTTATTACCAGTGGTCTCTTTACTATTTATGGGTTGCATCATTACCGGTAATGCCAACAATCTCCCCCTTTGGCATTGATGGCAAATACTGTGTTACCGGTCCAATAATGCTTCTCCGATTATCTCCCCCTTTGACAATAATGCCAAAGGCTTGTCAAACGACCTTCCATTCTGATGACTAATCCTCCTTTGAGTAGTAGTCCTTGGTCACCAATCCGGTTTAGATGAGGCTGTTTCCTCTTTTTGAACTTGTCAAATTGATGATCTCCTCAGTCCTTTTACTAAAGATCATGAAGGGGAATTACCCCTAATTTACCTCTGAGATATTCAAAGGTACTTTTCCGTAAAGGCTTTGTGAATATGTCAGCTACTTGTTCTTTTGTGGAAACATATTCCATCTTGACTTCTTTGTTCTGCACTTGCTCTCTTAGATAGTGATACTTTATAGCAATGTGCTTCGCCTTTGAGTGCATAACAGGATTTTTTGATATGTTGATTGCACTCGTGCTGTCACAAAATATTGCTATCAGTCAGGAACTTGTTCTTGGATTCCTTCTAATATCTGGTTTATCCAGATTACATGTGTGCAATTGATTGCTGCAGCAACATACTCAGCCTCTGCTGTGGATTGTGATATGCAGTTGTGCTTCATGCTTGTCCATGATACAATCCTTTCTCCAAGAAAGAATGCACCTCCACTTGTGCTCTTTCTGTCATCAACGTTACCTGCCCAGTCTACATCGGTGAACACTTTTACCTCGAAACCTCATTTGTGAGAAAACTAAAAATCCTCTTTACTGCTATCAGATGTGTCGCTTTTGGGTTTGTAGAGAATATTGCCACAATACCTACTACATGTGCAATGTCCGGTTTACTATCCATGGCATACTGAAGCTTACCAATCATTGATCGGTAGAGTGTCTCATTTACCTCTTTGGCATCGTCCTCCTTTGATAACTGCAGTTAGTTATCATTGGTGTACCAGCTGGTCTGGATTCTTCTAGGCCAAATGTTTTAAGAATCTCTTTAATATACTTTGACTGGGATGTGAATATACCTTTATTGAGCTGATGGACTTGTAGGCCTATGAAGAATTTTATTGCACCAATCATGGATATTTCATATTCTTTCTTCATCTCTTCAGCAAAATCTTTTCTCATTTTATCATCACCTCCAAAGATGATATCATCCACAAATATTTCAGCAATCAAATTTCCTTCTTTACCAGTCTTAAGATACAGATTGTTGTTGTCACCTATTCTTGTGAATCCTATGCTTAGGAGGTATGAGTGTAATCTCTCATACCAAGCTCTTGGGGCTTGCTTCACTAGAGTCTTCTTCAACTTGCAGACCATATTAGTTTCCTCTGTGGATGAGAAGCCCTCTGGCTGCTCTATATATACTTCCTCTTCTAGTATACCATTCAAAAGTGCAAATTTTACATCCATTTGATATACTTTAAACTTTTTATGGGCATCATAGGCAAGTAAAATTCTTACCCCTTCTAGTCTTGCTACCGGTGCAATGGTTTCCCCGTAGTCTAGTCCTGCTTCTTGTGCGTATCCTTTGCAGACTAGCCTTACTTTGTTCCTCACCACCTTTCCTTCTTCATTCAGCTTGTTTCTAAACACCCACTTGGTGCCTATGACATTCTTTTCCTCATGTCTAGGTACAAGAGTCCATGTTTCACTCTTTACTATTTTCTCTAGCTCCTCTTCCATTGCTTTGACACAGTTGCCATCCTCCAAAGCTTCTCTTGTAGTTTTAGGCTCTATGCTGGAAAGTAGACAGGTACTTTCTCCAGCCCTTCTTCTGATTAGAATGTTGTCACGTTTGTCACCAATAATGTTATCAATGGAGTGATAGGTGACATACCTTGGTAGAACTGGTCGATGATCCCGGTCTTCTCTTTCCGATTGAGTCGCGTTTCCAGCAAGATCATGAACATCTTGTTCATCTTCTCCAATTGGTCTTATGTTTTTATCCCTTCCTTGCTCAGGCACATTACCCTATTCCATGGGTCTGTTTACTTGTTCTCCTTCATCAGCGATTATTATTTCATTGAATTCTATTTGGTCAGTGATGTCATAGCCTTGGTGATTGTCACTCAAATCAAATTTTGAAAGATCTTCCCGCTCTTTGCCATTGCGATCTCCGTGAAGATCTCTTTTTGATCCATCATCCAATCGTGTTTCAGTCATGAGAGGAAATATCAGATGCGTGTCACAGGCTTTCCCTTAATACAAGATCCGCCATGAATCCATCATTCAATCGTGTTTCAGTCTTTTAAAGGAAACATTAGATGTGTGTCACATACTTTCCCTTAAAAGAAAATCCTCCATGATTTGTGCAATAAATCACAGTAAAAGAATCTCCTCAGTAGCCTTTGACTGTGCCTTTCACCGGTTTTTTCCTTAACAGAAAATTCCGCGTGATCTGTGCAACAAATCTCGGTAAAAGAGTCTCCTCAATGTCCATCAACTGTGCCTTTTATCGGTCTCAATGATATCTTAACGATCACTGGTGACCGGTTTACACCTTTCCTTATGCAGTGTTCTGGTCTCTATCTTCACCAATCAATTCTCTGTTCTCTGTCTACATCGGTCACTACTCCGGTCATTGACTTCACCAGTCACTGTTTGAGCTCATCACCATGTCACCGGTTTCCTAAACATTTTCTCTTGTCACCTGTCCCCTAGCATTTGGACATTGTTAGCATAGACATTAATGACATCAATGACAACACCATTGGTTATTATCGGTGGTCTCTTTACCGTTTACCGGTTGCATCCTTACCGGTAATGCCAACACCTTCATGTTCTACCGAAGAAGGAAAAGGCACCCAATCTAGAGAAAATGATGAAAGACCTTAAACAAGCATAGTGACAGATCAATCATAATTTGCAGCTTATAAATTATTCGCTTTCACGAAAAAGTGGGCCTATAACTCATAGGACTGATTTTTATGATAACAGTCTTCCACTTACGCATAATGATGATTTGAAAGTCATGTCGAGTTCGGAAAGTGTTATGAGAGTAACCTTGAGAATTGACACTCATGATAAAAGTGTCAAGAATGAGGATTGCATGGAAATTTTGTCCCATAACAGTTCTGATTTACATGACAACAGTGAACAAACTTTGCATCAGCAAGAAACAACAGTGACTACATATGTGTAGAATGCTACCACTGAGTTGTCACATGAAAGTACTCAAGAAATGGGTACTAATGATGCATTGTAAGTTGAGGATTCATGACACGATCAATCTGATTTTTCAAATCAGACCTTAGAAAACAAGTTAGAAAGTTCATTTAGTGGCATTAAATTCCAGGAATGTGACTTGGATGGACATGCAGTTATATTGGGAGCGTAAGTGTGTGAAGATACTATTATATCAACAGCTTCTACTTCGCCGGTTGAGCCATCCTTTGAAGTACATAGCATCAGTACCTTAGTTATTGGTGTGTACATGGTTGATTGCACACGCGATTGCGCTTATCATGAGGTGAGTGATCTAGATACAACATCATATCATGGTGCAAACTTTGATTCAAATAGCTTGCATGAGAGTGATAAGCTTTAGAGTCCTCATCTTTTGGTTGGGTTAACCTTTTTATGATGATTTCCATAGCCATAGAGCACTTTGATATTGCTTGTCAGATGTTGGCTATCTTTGGCTGGAGTATCCCTATGATAGATGAGCACCGTGGTAGTGGCTTTTGCCTGGCAAAGTTCCATGTACTTTGAGAAGCCATTGGAATAAAGAAACGTCACTACTTATAGTTATTGGCTGATAGAGACTATCTTCTCGAGTGGGATTGCACTTGTTATGATGCTCTTGAGGGAAAGGAGTAGGTTGATGAGTTCACCTATGAACTTGAGTTGACTTTGATTTTTTTTGAAGAGCGCCTAGTTGGACCTTCAAAAGTCACAGTCACGATTGGATGAGCTTACCGTGGAGTTGAGTTTGGCATAGCCTTCACTAGCTACAGATATAGTACAGTCTTCTACAATGGTAGTTGGTGATGATCCTATATCCATGGGTTGTGGTGATGGATGTGTTGAGGATGTGACTACATCCATCACAGATATAGGTGCAGTAGTCTCAGATGGGATGAGTATTTTGGTTGAGAGAAGCAGAGGACCACTTGTTGCATCAAGTTCTCCTAAGGTTAGTACTATGCAGATGATGCAGGTTAGACTGCCGATAGCTATTGTGTGGCAATGGTGGATTTTCCAGAGAGTTGTGTTAGTTAACAATGTTACTACATCATTTTCACAGGGGACTTCCAGAGTGTTATCTGGTTGGAAGTATGGTTCTCATGTAGATTTTTTTCCTTCCCTTGGAAGCAAATTTGTTACTTCATCCCATGCGGCTGGTTTTGGACACCAACTTGTTATGTCATAGATTCAATGTGATCAGCTTAAGGTTGCAAAAAAAAAAGTTGATTCTGCCTCATTGTTTTTACTGCACGGATTTGTTTATTGAGTACCTTCTTAACGTAGTCAAGGATGGTGGATCCAATTAAGGACAGTCCAAACCTTGCAGCCAACAAAATTACACAACGGAATACTCAACACAATAGATGACACAACAATTGTTCCAAGTAATTTGCATTAACATGCCCAGCTGTAAGGCCTTCTACATTAGGGCCAATTACAAAAGAAACAATTCTGCAAGATCCACAAAAAGATCCAATACAATCTCAGCTAGTTCAGCTCTGAAGACAATCAGAAGCTGATGAAAACCCTAAGGCAGATCTAAGCTTGAGCTCACAAGCCTCCAAGCAATCTCCTTGTTTCCAAGTATACAAACCCCTAGCTCTGCTACAAAGGACTATCAGATTACAATCTGATCTGCAAGAACATCAAGAACTTTTCCACAACTTCGCCAACTTCAGCTTTCAGAACCTCAGATCTGACTCACTAAGTTTTCCAAGTCATGAACCTTCTTCTCTAAGTTCCCCTTCTGTCTGTCTCTCTGTGTCTCTAAACATCTACCCAAGCTCTCCTTCAATACTAATCATCAGCCACAAGTCGGCTGGATGAAACCCTTAACTCCCCAAAACAATAATTAAATGCCATACAAGTCGGCTTACAAATGTATACAAACATTTAATTCTGCATGTCGGCCCAAGACAATGGCTACCAACAATTAATTCACCAAGTCGGCTCAACAAATCACACAGAACTCCAATCGATAAGTCGGAACTACCGAGCAACAATAAAATTACCGAGCACGCCAGGCATTGCCGAGCACCAGTATCGATCGAGCACCATAGGCATGACCGAGCAACACTTTCACCGACCGCTAGAGACTACCGAGTTCCTTCAGTGACCGAGCTTCCTTCAATGACCGAGACCGTCGGTCAAGGCTGCAACCAAGTAAAAACCGGCCAAAACAAAAACACTCCATGCAGTTTGCCGAGGACACAGAATGCCCTTGCCTAAACCTTGGATGCCCTTGCATCAAACACCCCAGGTTCCAAAAGATGTTCATATGTGAGAAGAACATCTTTCAGGATTCAACACATAAATCCCGAACTGGTTCCTCACATACAAGTCCTCCACCTTTTCTGCTTGCAAAGTCTTACACTTCAATTTCCTCTGTCTCTTCAAGTCTTTTCTGGACAATGTACAGGTCGGTTCTTCATACTGATCATGGATTTTCTCAGGATCTACAATCTCAACTCGGCTACCAATACTCAGGCTTCTCCTACCGAGCATTGTATCCATCAAAGGCATCAGTGAAAACTTTCTGTCATTCTTCTCAACAGTAAACACATTTCTTACACAGTCATAAATAGCTCTGCAATCATACTACCAAGGTCTACCGAGCAATATATCACAACTATTCATCTTCACAATGTCACAAAGCACAAGATCCTTGTACTGGCCAATCTAAACATCAATGAAGCATTGTTCTCTAACTTCCAAAGCATGAACATCTTGTAACCAGCCAAGCCTATAAGGACAAGGATGTTTCATTCTACTCAAACCAAGTTTCTGAACCAGGTCTTCAGCAACAAGGTTATCAATACTACCACTATCAACAACAACATCACAAAGTTTACCTTCAGTCTTGCATCGAGTCCTAAACAAGTTACTCCTTTGACAAGGTTCATCCTTTGTACCGAGCAATGTTTGCTGAAGCAGCAAGTTCTATGATTCAGGTTCATTCTAAATGTTCTCATTCATCACAGCAATTCATCGGTCAACCTTCTTTTGTGCACATTCAAAAGAACGGTGTCCTTCCTCTCCACAGTTATAGCAAGCACCCTTAAAGATAACTCTACCTGTCTTCTTCTTTGGTTCCACAAGTTTCTGTTCATCTTCTGCATCAGTCGGCTTATCCTTCACCGAGTGATCAACCTTTTCTTTCCCTCGGGAGTTACTAAGTTGTTTCCTCTTCAACTTATCTTCTACCTTTAGCGCATACTGATAAGCATCTTCAACAGAATCAATCTTCAGCATACCAAGCTCATCCTAAATATTGAATCTCAGACCATTCACATACCGAGCTACCTTTTCCTTACCAAGCTCTCGATGTCCAGACCGAATAGTAAGTTTGTAGAACTCCTCGGTATAATCTTCAACAGACAAATCCTTCTGTTTCAGATTCTGCAACTTCTTAAACAAGTCAAACTCATAGTTAGCCGGTATGAACTTAGCTTTCAACTTAGTCACCATCAATCTCCACCGATTGATCTTTGTTTCACCTTCATCTTCTCGGTCTCTCTGTAGTTCCTTCCACCAAAGAGCAGCATGTCCTTTCAACTTTGTTTGTGCTAATCTCACCCGAAGAGGATCTTCAATTTCTTCCAGCTCAAAGAAATCTTCAAGTTCACCAATCCAATCAATCAGATTGTCGGGCTTCAAACTACCAGAGAAAGTAGAAACTTCCATTCGGTAATTACTAAACCGAGCAGCAGATCTAGGCAACCGAGCAGTTTTGTCTTCACCAGATCTATTCCTCCGGTCATCACCACTAGATCCAGCAGTTTCAAATTCTTCAGCAGCTTCTTCATAGCCATCCTCAGTACCAACATTCCGAGGTATACCAGCAACAGTTCTCATGATCTTGGCGACCATGTCATTCTTCATCAATTCCATCTCAGATCTGAAATCTGATTTCACCTTCTCTGTGATCCAGGATTCAACAGTATCACAAAGATCTGAAATAACTCTAGGGTCCAATCTTTTCGAAGGCATCCTTAAAGATAAGAGAAACTCTCTGCAACAAACCCTCACTGACCACCTTGTGACAATTTCCAAGTTGCAACAAGTCAGATCTCAACCTACAATCTTGTAAACAACTAGGGCACAATTTCACAAGTTTAGTGCTTCGAATATGTAATCCAGATTGCGCACAATCTCTACTTCAATAAGATCAACTTTGCAAGATCAGTCTTGCTAGGTCAAACTTCTGCTTCAACAGGAACAAAACTTCGCTCTGATACCACCTAACGCAGTCAAGGATGGTGGATCCAATTAAGGACAGTCCAAACCTTGCAGCCAACAGAATTACACAGCGGACTACTCAACACAATAGATGACACAACAATTGTTCCAAGTAATTTACATTTACATGCCCGGCTGTAAGGCCTTTCGGGTTAGGGCCAATTACAAAAGAAACAATTCTACAAGATCCACAAAAAGATCCAATACAATCTCAGCTAGTTCAGCTCTGAAGACAATCAGAAGCTGATGGAAACCCTAAGCCAGATCTAAGCTTGAGCTCGCAAGCCTCCAAGCAATCTCCTTGTTTCCAAGTATACAAACCCCTAGCTCTGCTACAAAGGACTATTAGATTACAATCTGATCTGCAAGAACATCAAGAACTTTTCCACAACTTCGCCAACTTCAGCTTTCAGAACCTCAGATCTGACTCACTAAGTTTTCCAAGTCATGAACCTTCTTCTCTAAGTTCCCCTTTTGTCTGTCTCTCTCTGTCTCTAAACATCTACCCAAGCTCTCCTTAAATACTAATCATCAGCCACAAGTCGGCTGGATGAAACCCTTAACTCCCCAAAACAATAATTAAATGCCATATAAGTCGGCTTACAAATGTATACAAACATTTAATTCTGCATGTCGGCCCAAGACAATGGCTACCAACAATTAATTCACCAAGTCGGCTCAACAAATCACATAGAACTCCAATCGGTAAGTCAGAAATACCAAGCAACAGTAAAATTACCGAGCACGCCAGGCATCGCCGAGCACCAGTATCGACCGAGCACCATAGGTATGACCGAGCAACACTTTCACCGAGCACCAGAGACTACCGAGTTCCTTCAATGACCGAGCTTCCTTCAATGATCGAGACCGTCGGTCAAGGCCGCAACGGAGTAAAAAGCAGCCAAAACACAAACACTCCATGCAGTTTGCCAAGGACACAAAATGCCCTTGCCTAAACCTTGGATGCCCCTGCATCACTTCTTGAGAGTTCGAAGTTTTAGGAGGGACCGTTTGGAGTCACTGAGGATACTCTCATCCGAGGTTTATGCATCATTCAGCATTTGGTGGGAGCGATTGTAGATACTCTTGACTACAATGCTTCCTCATAGAGATTTTGTGGTTGGGTTTGCAAACAAGGGTTACTAGATCCCCTACCCAATCAATTGTTCAAGATTAGAGATTGGAGTCATCTACTGATTCCAAAGTTGTCAGTGATGAGCCATTGATAGAGGTTGGAGCTTTCTATTGTAACTACATAATGAGGAGTGCTCATCATTTTTCTTTTGATCCACATGTGGAGGACTTGATAATGCATTCGTGTGGATTGGCTACGGGATTATACCATCCTTGGTGGGATGGATATTCACCATTTTCAATAGATGGAATCAGTAGCTACAAGTTGGTGGGGGACTACTTGCAAAGTCAACACATCCATGGTAGTTTAGCAGAGGATGGAGATAGTGGTTTTGATACAGACACCTTCAGGAGTTCTCCACAATACAGATGGATGTAAGTCTCGGTTGCATTTGGGACCTAGGTGGTGACAAGGTTAGCACTGTAGTTTGGGTGGGTTTCGTTGGTTGGCTTCACCACTTTTGGTATGATGAAGTTGGGATCTATGTTGAGTAGCATAAGTCTAAGGATGTTCTTCTTGGCAGGCTTCTATTCTGGATTTGGGATCCAAGTATATTTGGTTGGACACTCTTCAATGTGTTGCGGGGTCCTTCACGTGCATCGGTGTTCCAGTATGAGTTTATTGGAGAGTATTGCAATGTATAAATGGTGTCGATTATTTGCAATTTTATTTATGGTTCTCATGTAAATTATTGGTTTCAGATGCATAGTTTCAGTGTGCAGAGATTGAACAATTGGTGTGTTGTTCATTTCTATACAGTTGTGGTTATGCTAGTGTTTCAACAATGTTGTTGCATGGGATATTTCATAGTCTTCCCTAGGACTTCCAATGTAGTGGAGCTTCTTTGCAGCCATGATTGCTTGGGGAAAAGCAATCTCAGGGAAGGCGAACTATAATGTCCCCATTTTCACTAGCATTAGAGATTGTTGGATTAGTCTATCGTTGACCCTCGTAGGCTAAGGCAATTGGATAGAGGATCCCCTTTTGGTAGAGATCAGTGTGTATTCTTTGTCAGAACTCAACATATGTACAGGTTTGGCCTTCGTTGGACTCAATTTGGCTCACTTACTATTTATATTAAGTGACTATTTCAGAAAAGTCAGGGTTACTATTTATAGCAAGGCACCTGAATAGGCTATGATTGCAATGTACAGTTGGTTTTGATCAAATAATGAGGGATTTACTATTTATAGTAAGTCAGTGGTTGATAGAGAGGGACCCTTACGATTTTTAGTAAGGCAATTGGGTGCACACTAGACATAATGGTTAACTCCCAAGTTCGGAAGGAATTGAGAAATAATGATTATTTGTGGAGTTATGTTATTATGATTATTAATAAACTGATTACTTTATTAATAATTATTTATAAAGAGCAATTATAATGTTTTAAGTTCACTTTATGCACAATAGAGCCATGACCCTCAATTAAAATCACTTAAAGTACATTTTATTATTACATGAGTCAAACACCTAAGTTGAAGACATTATTATTTTTTTATGAAAAAACTAAAAGTGGGTTTGAGAGTGGATTTAAATGTTGTTAAGGAGATTGGGGTTATAAAAAGGTCTCAAAAAGAAAATATATTCATTCTTGAAGATATTTTATACTTGTGTTTTTTAGATGTGTAAGCAGTGTGTTTAGGTCATCTTCAGCCATTGGAGAACAAATCTCTTAAATGTTTATGCAATTTTGAGGCTGTGACATACCAGCTGATATTATTGCTTGAGAGAGCTTCATTTAGGAGTTCTATTTGGGCCAAAAAGGTGAAGAAATATCAAAGGTTTGTACATATATTTGATGCTTATTCATTGCAAACTTGTGGATCATCATTGGCAGCCATTAAAGAGCATATTGCAAGTTTTTATATTGCTGCTACAGTGACACTATAGTAACTCCTGAACAATAAATGCTACAATATTTTTTGCATTTCAATAGAAAGATACAAGGGTTTTTAAGTGCAGATTTTTAAAGAGTAATTCCAGAATTGATTGTGGCAGCCATTGTAATTATTGCCAGAATTAAATATTCATTACCAGCTGTTATCTACAGGCTCATAAATTTCTGCCATACATTTCCAAATTTTATAATCAAAGCTTGAGGACCTCCGAGTATGAATGGTTAATGAAAAGCATTGTGTATATATATATATATATATATCATTGCAGTTCTATTTCATTTCTAGAATATTTTATATTTGCAATATTATTATTTCTTGCCTGGAAATCTATTTGAGAAATTCAAGAAAATTCAAATAACTACAAATATCAAAACAAATATATCATTTGCACAGAAAATCAATGGTTTGGCAGAGTTTGAACCTGCAGGGGTTCTTACGCAACATTGGGCCAAGTAGAGAGACTATAAAGTGAAGTGGCACAATTGATTCACTAAACCTAGATCATTTTCTCCATCTAGTTAAGATTGGACTCAGATATAAAAGAAAGAGCTCCCCACTCTTAGCAGAATAATGAACACTAAATGATGTTAAGGTCATCCAAAAAGGAAAAAATGAGAAAGAATCAATAGGTTTCTTAGGGTTGATGCCAATTTTTTCGTTTTAATAGTTTTTTATAAGAGGGAGTGCACTCCAAGTCTAAAATTCATAGACCAGAGAAAAAGGGTGGCTACTATAACTCACAAGTAGAACTCTAGAACATGTCGATCCTAAAAGATAACAATAAATAGTGTAGCTTTTAACCAAGCAACATGAGAAGAATGGAAAATCCTAGTTCTTTTCCATGCAATTAATAGAAACTAGTAGCATTTTGTAGACAACTACATTTGATAATAAAAATCTATAAAAATAATGCATTTGAGGACAAAATATTATAAAATATAAGTAAATTCAAGATCCATACCTTTATAGCATGGAATAAAGATCATGCCCATTGGTGTAATCCTGTAATGGAACAATCAAAACACTTATTTTAAAAAGATAGACAAATAGTAACTATGAAATATAAATAGAGTAAACAATTGAAAATGTCTAAATTTTCAAAAAAGATGTATTCTTAAATATGAAAAATAATATTAAGAGATTTCTTAATGTGTCATTAAAGTTGGATGAGATAACGTAATGTCCCCATTTTCAGGTTCCCTAGCAATGCAATTGTTGTTGATTTTCTGGTTTTGTATCAACTTATTCAGAGGGGTAACAAGATTTTACCAGTGAGTTTCAATGTTTGGAGGAGTCATATGATGCTTCCAAACTAAGTCACAAGGTTCAAATTCAAGTTCGAGTTTGATAAAGTTTGACAAGCTTAAAAATTTGAAAAAAAATTGACATTAAATTTACCCTATATAAATTAAAATTTGTAAAAAATACAAGTACTATAATTATGGTTATTTAACCTTGTATGCATTTAATTTAATTTTTGAATATAAGTGACACAATTATAGTTTAACATTGTTAAATAGATTTTATTTATGTAATAAATTTTTAAAAATTCTTTAAAAAATCAAAATCAATACGAGATTTTATTTAAATAATAAATATTTTTTTTACCATTTAAAATTTTATTTCAAAAAAAATAAAATAAAAGAATCACTAAATTTTATTTAACAAAACATTAAAACATCTTATATCACTTTATTTTTTACTCTAAAAGAAAAATACAAATGCTAAATTCTATTTTTAAAACACAAATATTTTTAACTTTGAAAATAAAATAAAAACACGTATAAAATAAAATATACTAATTTTTTATTTCAATTTCAAAAACAACAAAAAAGCAAGGTCCTTTGTGCCCTAGGTATACAAAGAATTTTGAAAAGTTAATTACGAAAGACAAAATTGTGTAGTTGCTTTCTCACTAGGGTTCCTTTTGGAACCTCCTCTTCTTGGTTGTTGGGTTTTCTTGGTCTTGCCTTGGGATTTCTTATTTCTACTCTCAATTGTTCTAAATGAATTCTTACCCTTTTCTAAAAAAACAAAATACAAAGAACTAAATTTTATTATATTAAAAAGCATATGATTAGTAAGTAAATTAAAATAATAGTAAATTTAAATATATATATAATATTATTTTTTTAATGTCATATAAATTTAAGATAATAAAATTTAATTGTTGTTTGAAATTTAATAAGACATAAAAAACTTTCAAATAAACCTAAACTCAAACTATGAATATGGCTGACAAAAGTTATGGCAACTTAGCTTGGCGACTCCTAGTGAGTAAATGTCTTGATGGAAATTCAGTGCGGAGAGTTCAACAGAAGTTCTTGCGCTATAGAGGCCTTACTTTCTCCTATATTACAACGTAAACACTCCAAGAAAATCGCATGCCCATGAATTTGTAAATCTTGATCTTTATTTCTAATCATCCAATTCTAGCCAAATCACCTACATTATGATGGCCATTTACCTGTCATTCTAAGTTTTATGCTATGTTACTAGCTTCAACAATGACCCTTTTCTCCCCTATCAATTTTATGTCATTCTAACTTTACCCAGTTGTAGATTTTCCCTGTTCTAGACACAAGATTTGCACTGCTCAACCACCAACAACAAACAAATTTGTCTTCAAGAGAAGAAATTATCCAAAAACCCTATAAAACACTATAATAATATGTTTCAATAAATCTGAAGTCACCCCTTTTTCTATATGAATTTTCACCCAAACTTTAACGAATATCATGCATTCTTTTACTAAAAATAGACGCTCCCTACAAGAATCTTAGATTTTTCTGGAGTTGGCATCCATTTTGGGAGCGATAATTTGTAAAGTTCATGAACAGCTCAAGTTATTTCAATGCTGCATTTTCTAAGTATATTTGAATTAGATATCAAAAATAATATGTAGAATTTTCAGCTTCATATATTTCTCAGTTTTATCAAAATTCTGTGTTGTTAATGTGCTGAAAGTTACTTTATTATTTGCACTTTGTTTATCATCTCAAAACTATTGCAAAACACAAAATAGAGGTAAATGTGGCTGCATAGTATAGATAACCACTAGTAAAGCACTTGATTACTTTGAGTTCTTTGAAATTGTTTTGTAAATATTGTTGCACTTCCCAAAGGTATAGTTTTGAACTATATTACTTTTCAATTAGTTGTGTAATGTCCCCATTTTTAATAAATTATTTTTAATTAATTACTGGTCCCCAAATTTAAATAGTAATATAAATGGACCTTTAATTAATAAAAGGGGGCCCATTTTTATTATTATTGTCTGTAGTTGTTTGCCGTGTCGGCATTCTTTTGTAAACCCTGGGGAGTTTCTCCGAAGGGGTATTTATGACCGGCGTGTAGGATGTGTTTTTCATGTTGAGATTTATATTTGATTTGTATTTGCGAATTCCTATTGGGATCTGATGTTCACCATTTCGGAGGTGAAAGACCCTCCCTATTTGGTTTTGTTGCAGTTTCGGTGGGATTCAACCCTCACCCTATTCTGCCTGTTCTGCTTGTATCGGATCTGGCAAATCCGAGACACCATCAATAAATTCAATAAGTTCTTTCTGGCAAACATTTTGGCTCGCGAGTTGTTTCTGTATCTGCGGTGGTCATATTTAATCATTGGCAACAAGAAGAGACGTCACATAAGCATTTGTGGAGCATCACGAAAGACACATCCATCCATCCCGCACTCTCTACCCTTCCGTACGACCCCCTCATTGGTCACCGTACAGCCAAGCATAGCCACCGTACGGCCAAACCAATCCCACCATACGGCCACACCAAGTCACCGTATGGCCATAGTCCTACCACCCCATACGGCCTGTCATCACCGTTTGGCCACCCCTATGTACTGACCACCCTGCTTTGTACGGCCCCTGCATCACACCGTACGGGTCCTCTACCGCCCGTACGACCTCCATCCCAGCTACGTACGGTCTCATCTGCTGTCGTACGACCTCCATCCTGTCCATACGGCCGCTTACTGCAACCGCCCGGCCTCCAACATAGCCGTACATCCACTCTCAGGGTCAACTCTTGTGTACCATATGGCCCTCACATTCGGTAGTCACTCTCAGTCATCTCTGTACGCTCCCACTCGAGTCTCTGCAAGGGTAACAAGGGTCTGAAGGGAGGAATTAGTGATAACAGTGTGCGTGGGTACATTACAGTGGTATCAGAGCGGATGATCTTGCCAGTCTGTTGGGATGATTGAGAGATTTTGGAATTTGGATCACACTATGGTGCCCAGCAGTGATGGACAATGGTGGTTGAAGGCACTACAAAGGATTAGCAAAGAGCTCAGCAAAGGTATTGATCTTCCATTAGATATATTGGAAGTATGTTTGTGTAAGGTTGACCAATTACCTTCAATACTTATACAAAGGATCCTTTCTCCAATTAAGGATGTCTTAAGTCAACCCAAGCTTTTGAGACACGATGACAAGGAAATGAAGTTGGCTGCTGCAGCATGTCTTAGTGAGATTTTGAGAATCTGGGCTCCAAGAGAACCATATGATGACAACACCATGATAGCGATATTGCATTTGATCGTTGACAGCTTTCAAAGTCTTGATGACTTCAGTGGTGACCCTTTTGGTAGGAGATCTACAATATTGGAGAATTGTGCAAATGTCAAAGTAACATCCTCTTAGATCTAGAGTTGCAAGACTTTATCCATGATATGTTTCATCACTTCTTGGTCACAATCAAAGAGTGTCATGATACTAAAGTTTCAGTTTCTATGGGAGCCTTATGATTTCATGCATTGAAGAGATGGATGAAATATCCCAACCTATCATATCTATGTTGTGGGTTGTTCGTAATCTTGAATGTGCCCCGTCTATGGCAGCATGTAAATTGGCCAGTAATGTATTCAAGCATTGTGAAGAAAAATTAATATCTCATTTGCACAAGTGGGAGAAAGCTGATGACGGCGATAAAGGTGATGCTTTACACAAGGCCCTGTCTACCACCGAGGTTTTGTCCGCCGCCAAGGTTCTCTCCAACACAGTCGCCACTGAGACTCAATCCATTGTTGAGGCTGTTTTTGTCGCCGAGGTTGTGTCTGTCGCCGAGGCTATGTCTGTCACAAAGGCTCTATCTACCGCCGAGGCTGTGTTTGTCGCCGAGGTTGTGTTCGTCGCCGAGGTTCTATCCGTCGCCGAGGCTGTGTCCGTCGCCAAAGCTTTGTCCACTGCCGAGGTTGTGTCCGTCGCCGAGGCTCTCTCTGCCGCCGAGGCTCTCTCTGTCACTAAGGCTCTGTCCGTCACCGTGTCCATTGTCGAGGCTGTGTTTGTCGCCGAGGTTGTGTCAGTCGTCGAGGCTGTGTCTGTTGCCAAGACTCTATCCATCGCCGAGGCTCTATTCGTCGCTGAGGCTGTGTCCGTTACTCAGGACATGTCTGTCGCCGAGGCCTTGTCCGTCGCCCTCGCCATCGCCGCCAAGACTCTGTTCCTTGTCGAGGTTGTGTCTGTCGCCGAGACTCTGTTTGCCGCCGAGACCCTGTCCGACGCCGAGACTCTGTCCCTCGCCAAGTTTCTCTCTGTAGCCATCACCGTCGCCGCCAAGGTTCTCTTTGTCACCATCACTGTCGCCACCGAGACTTTGTCCACCGCCGAGGCTATGTCTGTCGTCAAGGCTGTGTCCGTCACCAAGTTTCTCCCCATCGCCATCACCTTCGTCGCCGTCGCCGCCAGGACTCTATCTGCCGCCGAGGTTGTGTATGTTGTCGAAGCTCCGTTCGCCGCCGAGACTTTGTTCACCGCCGAGATTGTCTTCAGGTCGAGGCCCCCTTCGAGCCGAGATTGCCTTTAGGCTGAGATCCCCTTCGAGCCGAGTTTGCCTTCGGATCGAGATTCCCTTCAGGCCGAGATTGCCTTTGGGTCGAGATCCCCTTCAGACCAAGAGTGCCTTCGGGTCGAGATTCCCTTCGGGTTGAGATTCCCTTCGGGTCGAGATTGCTTTTGAATCAAGATTCCCTTTGGGCCGAGATTGCCTTCGGGACAAGATCCCCTTCGGATCAAGATTGCCTTTAGATCGAGATTCCCTTCAGGCCGAGATTCTCTTCGGGTCGAGATTCCCTTTGAGCCGAGATTGCTTTCGAGTCGGGGTCCCCTTTGGGCCGAGATTGCCTTCGGGCCGAGATCCCCTTCGAGCAGAGTTTGCCTTCGGATCAAGATTCCCTTCGGACCGAGATTGCCTTTGAGTCGAGATCCCCTTCGAACCGAGAGTGCCTTCGGGTCGAGATTCCCTTCGGGCCGAAATTGCTTTCAAATCGAGATTCCCTTCGAGCCGAGATTGCCTTCGGGTTGAGATCCCCTTCGGACCAAGATTACCTTCAGATCGAGATTCCCTTTGGGCCGAGATTGCCTTCGGGTCGAGATTCCCTTTGGACCGAGATTGCTTTCGGGTCGAGATCCCCTTTGGGTCGAGATTTCTTTCGGGTCGAGATTGCCTTCGGGTCGAGATCCCCCTTGGGCCAAGATTGCCTTCAGATCGAGATTCCCTTCGGGCCGAGATTGCCTTTCGGACATCTAACAAAATTACCTCCGAGCAGAGATCGCCTTCAAAACATTACAATGTTATCGACGTTAGCGTCTGTGTCTGTGCCCATATTGGAAGAGATTGTTGAACTTGAGGGTGTGAAAGATTTTATGGGTTGGCATTGTTGGGATCCTGGTGAAGGGCATGGCAATATTTATATCAAAGTGATGCAGTTAACGCTTGATGATGGTTTACTCGTCCCAACTAAATCCAACTATGTGCATATGGTCCAAAAGCATCACAGAGTTTTCAACGGATATTACTACCAACGTCCACACTTGGCTTAGGATTTGAGCATCGATGAGTTTATGTTTGGTTTCATTGGGATCCTGGTGACTCTGGGTATGGCAACAATAATATCAGAGTGGAGCAGCGGAAGCTTGATGGAGAGTTATTTTTCTCGCTTTCTTCCAAGCGCATGGTCATGTTGCGGCTTGAGGGTTCCAGTGGATACAATTATCAGTGTCCGCGCTTAGTTTGGAATCCTGGAGTATTGATGATGGATTACTTGAGGACAAGCAATCTTTGGGCGGCGAGGATTTGTAATGTCCCCATTTTTAATAAATTATTTTTAATTAATTACTGGTCCCCAAATTTAAATAATAATATAAATGGACCTTTAATTAATAAAAGGGGGCCCATTTTTATTATTATTGTCCGTAGTTGTTTGCCGTGTCGGCATTCTTTTGTAAACCCTTGGGAGTTTCTCCGAAGGGGTATTTATGACCAGCGTGTAGGATGTGTTTTTCATGTTGAGATTTATATTTGATTTGTATTTGCGAATTCCTGTTGGGATTCTGTTGTTCGCCATTTCGGAGGTGAAAGACCCTCCCTATTTGGTTTTGTTGTAGTTTCGGTGGGATTCAACCCTCACCCTATTCTACATGTTCTGCTTGTATCGGATTTGGCAAATCCGAGACACCGTCAATAAATTCAATAAGTTCTTTCTGGCAAACATTTTGGCTTGCGAGTTGTTTTTGTATCTGCGGTGGTCATATTTAATCATCGGCAACAAGAAGAGACGTCACATAAACATCTGTGGAGCATCACGGAAGACACACCCATCCATCCCGCACTCTCTACCCTTCTGTACGGCCCCCTCATTGGTCAACGTACAGCCAAGCACAGCCACCGTACGGCCAAACCAATCCCACCGTACGGCCACACCAAGTCACCGTACGGCCATAGTCCTGCCACCCCATACGGCCTGTCATCACCGTACGGCCACCCCTGCGTATGGACCACCTTGCTCCATATGGCCCCCTACATCACACCGTACGGGTCCTCTGCTGCCCGTACGGCCTCCATCCCAGCTATGTATGGTCTCATCTGTTGCCGTACGACCTCCATCCTATCCGTATGGCCTCTTACTGCAACCGCTCGGCCTCCAGCATAGCCGTACATCCACTCTCAGGGTCAACTCTTGTGTACCGTACGGCCCTCACATTTGGTAGTCACTCTCAGTCATCTCCGTACGCTCCCACTCGGGTCTCTGCAAGGATAACGAGGGTCTGAAGGGAGGTATTCGTGATAACAGTGTGCGTGGGTACATTACAAGTTGGTTTTAGTTTAGTCATATAAATTGATTTCTCTTTTATAGAGGATCTATATTGTAGTCTAGTTAATATGTTAAAATATGGCCTCTCTATATTTAATTGAAACATTTTGATGAATTAGTTTGCAAGGTATACAAGCTAAATCAATGGAACTTGAGACTGCATGAGTGAAGGTTGTCCTTGTATGAGTAGAAGTTAAAAAGCAACTAATTGTCAAGGAAATGCATCTGTGATGAATTCTCATCTAAACTCAAACACTCATTTTGTGTGATTTTGTCTTGGCCCACAAATACAAAGCAAAATTGTTCTATTTGGGTGTATTGAGACTCAAAGTGGTTCTTTGTTCCTCATTATAGTCTTAGAGCACAATCTTCACTTGAAGCATCATGAGACGAGGAAAATATGTGATAATTTTTTGTATCATAGTAAGATGCCATTCAATAATTGCAAGCATCACATCATGGGTCATGGATCAATGCATTGATTATAGGTAGAAAAGGGTTCAAGGCATGGACTCATCTGAATTGTGTGGGTGCTTGTTGGACAAGGCAGTGAAAAACATCGAGGATTTGGCACCAAAGGGATGCACTATTTTGTCTGTTGGGTGTGAATGATAAAAATTGCACATTGATAATGAATTATTCTCAAAGAGAAAAATGCGCTATAGAAAATTATACTCAAAGCTCCACCTCCAAAATGCTCAATGTAAAAGTGATCTTTGGATAATGAATTTGATGTCTCCAATCTTTTATTTTCTTACTTTTCCCCTCCAATGAGTTCGAACCCTTTTAGGGTTTTCATAATTTATTTTAATGACTTTATTAAATTTTATTACTTCTCTAGGAAGTTCGAACCACTAGACCTTATAACTTAAGAATAAGAATGGCACATTTTTAATAACTTATAATTCATATTGCCTAAGGAAGTGTGTGATGGGGGACACTTTATTATTTATTTATTTAAATCAAACTTTAGGCAATAATTTAATTATTCCAGTCTTATTCATAAATACATCACCTGAACTCCAAACTGAAAGCTAACTAATGCCACTAGTCTAAGGATGATATCTGAATGTTGTATGTGAACTGATAATCTCCCTGAAAAATAGAAACTACAACCGAAGTCTCCAGAATGATTCCGGTCAACTCCCAATCAATCCCTAAAAAGTTGGAATCTCTCCTAAAATTTAGGATATTGTTCCAAACTGCCCAAAATGGCTTATAAAGCCTCTGCATAGCTCCACAAACATCTGGATTGATGGTCCCCTATCCACTTTGTTGACCTACGACAACCTTGATTATAGGCCAACCTCTGCTATAGTCTGCACTGCCTAAGGGACATTACAGTCCTCCCTTCCTAGAGATTACTTGTCCTCAAGCAATCTGCACCTGGACACTAAACACCAATTCCTGGATCCCATACCAGTCCGAGAGGTGTCGCTCCACCAATCCACTGCGCTAGTTTGATATAAACATCAATACACCCAAAGTGAAGCAACTTATCATGGATCCACTAGAGGAATGTACTACGCATGTCAATGTCAAGATTCCAAACCAACCTCAAAAAGAATTCACCATGTTGATGTTGCGCCCCTCTGAGTATAACTCCAAACTCATACCGCCAATGCATGTCAGTGAGGTCCATAACAACAATCCCGACACCCGACACAATCCTAGTTAACGGAAAGAATAACATTCTCAACCATAGCATATAAACCTTGATATCTCTCTTCATGATAACCCGAGCACAAGGAAGATCAAACCCTGACAAGAAGTTGGTATAGAAGATGTCAGCAAGTTCAACTTTGAAGTTACCAATCCTAGGAATGTCTTTGCAGTCACATACTAACACACATCATCGACACTTAGTCTCCAAGTGTCAAAGGGGCAAGTAGTTGATGAGATCTCCACTATAGTCCAATCACCTCAACCAAAAAACTCCAACTATAGAGCACTCAATTGCTGGTTTGAGGTGGCAATCCAATTCATCTGAGTACAAGGACTAAAAAATTTTCCACAACTGTAACCCTAAGTCAACACCATACATTTGGAAACTACATTTGAGTCCCAAAATCAAAAATACAAAACCTGCCACTTGAGATGGAGTAATCTAATACCAAAAAGTCAGCATTAACCATCCAATTGTACATGTAAACCAACCAAGGGATGTGATAAGCAACTCTCACATGCCCAAAAATCAGCATACTAAGCTACCACCTACTATGGTTATATCTTAGACCAGCAACCCATAGGATGGAAATGATGTCATCATACCAAAGCAAAAGTAGAAGACACATCTCATAAGGATTACTCATCAAGTAATCATGTTCCCACACACTCCAATATACCAAGAGCTGATGTAGATCTAAACAATTCTGAAAATGTAGTGAACAACCATGTAGGACAGCCACTTGTCACCATATAACCCAAGTCATTTTGCTCTAAGGTCAACCAATAAGTAGCTGTACAGACATAAAAACTAGGTCCCAACATTGAATTTGTAATGTAGATGTCTTCCTTAATACCCAAAAATGACTCATGAAAAGCTGATTCACTATGAGTAACACCCATACAATCACTATGATCAATCATAAAATTGTCAACATCAACTATAAACTCAGAATTAGAGAAGTCTTCCTTCTCATTATGTATGGAATGGTGTATGTCACGAATTTTCTTGAACAAATTGATTACTATTCTAGAATAAACAAATTCAATCCTCCTAGAAGAAGCACCATCAAAATAACCAATGCATCATGTATGCCAACCCTTGAAGATTCAATTTCACTAATTAATCCATGAATAGGAGCTGCAAATTCATGTAAAAATGAGAGAGAATGACACTGTTGTCCTTAATCAGAGATCTAGGACTGATTGTAGCCTTTCTCTCATTACCTTAGAAAACTTTAATGCAAGAGAACACTTGCATACACTTGGAAACCCAATCTAGTAGCATCTCAAGTCTTAAGACTATGACTCATACTCAATTAAAGTATCAATAGCATGAGGGTGAGGCATCAACATACATATTAATTCATGTTCTTTTCTAACTGTTGTCATAAAATCAGATTGTGGGCAAATAGAAGTTTCCATCATATCCTCGTGCTTATTTATCCTTTCATGAATGTCAGTCATGATACACTTGTCTTCACTATCCTTCTTGGATTTGTGCCCATGTGAAGTCAAGAAATTGTTGTCCCCATTCAGGAAATCAGAATTATGTTCAAGTTTTTCCAAGATATCTTCATTGCCCTTCTTTGTATTGTTCTTGAGGGTAGAGTGTCCTTTCATGAATGCTGACCTAAGAAGTGCATCCTGCTGCAAGTAACATGGATTTCTAGCTGCCATAGTTTCCATTAATCCAGTCCATACCTTTACCTCCATGAGTGATATGTTTTCCCTTATCAATTGTCTCCAAGCTATAGTATGCAAAACAAACCAAACATTGTCAAAATGTAGGATCTTCTTAGAAGACAACCTCTTAGATTCCATAATCAGCTCTTTAAGATAAAATGCCTCATATGACCTTAACAATTGTTCTTTCATTATAGGTGATAAATGATTGGCAAAATTGAAATCTAATATGCTCCATTCCACACAAATGGATATATCACTTGTGGCTGGTCCATCAAGTATGTTACTATCATCATCATTGTTTTGAGTCTTCAAGGGGCTCTCTAAAAGAGGGAAGTCATAAGCTTCATAATGCAAACTAGGCCAAACTGAATTTCCTGAATCATACTTCCTTCCTTCTTCACACAACTCAACATGCTCTTCTTGCAGGCTTACCTCAAGAAGCTCTTCACTTGTATGTTCATCATCTCCACATTCTTCCCTAGGAAGAAATAAGGATCTAATGTATGAATCTTTGTCTTCCTGCATTATCAATTTGATTGCATCTTTACTTGACCTCTTGCAAGTGCTATCTTGCTTGGGCAGCAAGCAACTTGGGCTTCTTAGTTCTTAGAGACCATCCATCACACAACCCTTGTGTCTTTTTAACATCTTCCATGGTATGATGTACAGAATTAGAACCTTTGTAGCTTGAACCCGCAATATATACTTCATGTTTGACACCTTCAACTTGAATGCGAACATTGAAAGATTCAACAATGTCATCATCTTCATGTGTAAGGGCTGCCAATTCATGATTTTGCATAGGTAAGGGACTGTTGTTCCAAATCAGGGATTCAGTCCTTTCTTCATGCATGTGTAATGTCTTCATAGATCTGAATCACGTCTCCTTTCATGAGTGAATGAGTATCAACAGGTGCTGGTTCACTACATACTGAAAATTCTGAATTGCCTCCACATAGTTGATTAGTTATTGCTTGGCAAACCCCGAGACAGACTTTTGAACAATATGTGATTCCTCTTTGCCTAAACCCTCATATGGCTGAACTGAACTTATGGCTAACTCAATCTCTTGGACAATCATGATGGTATGATGTGAAAACATAAATAGACTCTTTGAGTTCTCCTTGGTTGGTAAAGTCCTTGAAATCGGAATCAGTAAATTTTTTCACCACACATTCTTCAAAGGGATCCATTGTTTCCACCTCTTTATTCATATGCATGCTCAAGTAATGGATCATGCAAAATTAATGTACCGCTATTATTATGCATAAACAAATCAGAATTAACTTTGTTCCTTTCAACAGCATTACCATAGCTGCCAGAATTCTCATGTGCCTCTTCTTCAAAATGAATTTTCAGCATTGGGATGATCTATATGCTCATCATTAGTGACTTCAATGTGTTCATCGTTGTTATGCTTGTTATCCATCTTTTTAGCTTCTTCCAAAAGCAATTTCTCTAACAATAATGACATTTGATTGATATTTTTGAAATACTTGAAAGTTGAAATAAGTCATTCATACCATTCATAATTTTTTCCATATGTCGACTTACACTATTTTTTCTATCCCTTTCTTTATCTAGTGAGGCACTAAGGAAAGTAGGTAACAATCTTCCATCCTTAATTCTAGCCATGAAACTAACTCGATGTAAGGAAAGTAGGTAACAATCTTCCATCCTTAATTCTAGCCATGAAACTAACTTGATGTCCAACTTGAAAACCAATCCAAACTGTAGTGTACCCAACTGATTTCTCCCAACAGGCTGGCATGATTGTGGCTCTGATACCACTGAAAGATCCCTGACCATGTAACCACTAAAATTCTGATTTTTGCTTGGTTTCTCACTGAATGCTTTCTGAATTTTATGTTTTTTGCAATATTTGATTATTTTGTATTTTTCAAGGTTTTCTAATTTTATTGTAATTTTTTATAGGAAGTGCAAAATAAATAAACTTGACAAATAACTGATATAAAATGAACTACAAGTTAAAATACACACATCAAAGGAATTAATTCAGATTTTTATTTCTTCTGCACTCTTAACTAAATACCCGTACTAGGGCTGTATGGCCTAGACCATGAATACACAGCTACAATATTGTCATGATTTGTCCTGCAACAAGATATTCTCCTCTTCTCAAGCTGCTGCTGCAGATATAACTAAACCCTGATTTTACTTTGTTTGTTGCTGCTAGGTGTCAACATCCAGCTGGGAGAAAACGTGAGTCAGCCTGTAGCTGTACAGCTGAGTGTAGATGCTTGGAAAACGATTTTAATGCTGTTGAAATCCCTGATCTGCAATTTGCTAATTGGAATCTGCCTTCACCAAGTCTGAAACTGAGGATTCTTCACGAGAATTTCTCCTCCAAACCCTAACACCAACCAAGAAGGGACGTAGGGTTTTGCCTAGGAGCGGTAAGGCCAGCTATGGATGCCTAATGATGTACAATAAACTGTCATGAACCCATAATTGAGAGATGAACAATACAAATATCTTTTCTTAACCTTGTTAATCGACAATTAACCCTCGATCATTTAATCAAATCAATAAAAAAAAATATATTATTTATCAATCAATCCATAATGATAATCAAAATAATATTAATAAATCTAATTAATATTATTAATCAATATCAATAATAATACTAATCAGTATAATATTACTAATTAGTCCAATTCATAATTAACAATATTATAATATTAATCTTTACATTTAATTAATAATATTATAATATACTGAAGTAATAATATTGATAATATTATAATATTAAAAATACTATTAACAGTATATCTTGGTTTGAATGACTAACTTAGCAATTTGTATTATGGAAGCATCGCCATACAACCAGCGAACGACTGCCTTGGTCATCACCCTGGCTTTTGACTAGACTGATGTGTCCCATAGATGCCATACCTCACACATCACAATATATGGAGTCATACATATGCAAAAGGAATACGCATAATTAAGGGGGTGGGGAACACAGAACATAATACATAGGGAAGCTTATTAAGGAATCGGTATTGTCCACGAAGGAAAGACAAATAAGGATGGACATTTTCAGGAAACATCGAATCAGAGATTATTATATATATGTATTAATTATTATCAATGAAGACAGATAAGATCTCAGGCATCATGGAGATTACCAAGACATTAGTATTGACAGGAAGTATAGATCAGTAACTACAGTTTGGGAAACAAGGCAATTGTGTTTACAATACAATAGGTATCCTTCCTGTGCAGTAGAGTTGGCTTAGAGACAAGCCAACATGTTTTAAGGGCGATGATGTTGCTAGGACAAGTGTAGTGTGGGCACAATCACCGTAGATACTACCGCAAAGAGCCTTTAGAGCCCTTAAATAAAGAGACATCATGTCGAGTAACAGTAGTACGAATGGGTCATGTCCCACTTGATATATATCTGTATAGCAAAAGGTGTAATCTAACAGAGGAGATATGAGATAGTATGAGATAATAAAAGATATATCAGAAAGAGTTATAATGTGCGATATGTAAAGGATAGATAACATAATGGAATGAAAGCAAGGGAAAGAAGGGAGGATAGATTATAGATAATAAGAAATGCGGAGTTTACCGAATACCGAATATACTGAATACGGATTAAAAGAATTGGGTTCGAAGTATAGGAAATCTCATATATATATATATATATATATATATATGAGTTAGAAATATATATGGACAAATATATATACAGCAATTATATATGCTAAGAATAGAAAACTCAGAATTATATATGGAGAAAACAGTATATGGAATTTGGAGATTGTGTCAACCAGTGAGCAGTCATACATAAGTTAGGAAAGGGTTCATTACATAAATGCTGTCCACTCTCTGACCTGATATCTGATATAACAATTCTGCCCTTGATAATGACTGATCTGAGAAATTCTTCCCTAAAATCAATGCAAATATCTGATATATGTGGGCATTGGTCACTGTCTATAGTGAGGGTAGCAAAAATCTGTATTCTATTCATGGGACCCTTCACAAATAGCTCCCATAAAGCTATCAATGGTTCCATAACCACTTGTTCCTTGATTGATGTCATAATTGTGGGAAGACAATGGAAACGTCTATTTTGTACAGGGGGCATGGATATAGCTATAGTTGAAATGTTACCCCTTCTTTCAACCAAACTTAAACATTCCATACTTAATTGTTGATCAAACGATGGAATCCAATTTATCGTCTTGCAATGAATTTGCAATCTTTTGCACTTTTATTGGAGAGTGGTTAGTGATAGCATTGCTAGGTTTTGTCCCATTGCTCCAAATTCATCTTGTAACTTCATTGATAAAAGATGCACCGGGGTCCCAACTTCTATGATTTTTTTCAATCCTGTCAGAACATTTATGAAGGACTTCTTTATTCAATTCAAAGAGCTGGTTGTCATAAGTCTTATTTGCATCAACTTCAAACAAGGTATTAATAGCAAGCTGAAGCTTATCCTTGTTCCCAAAATCAAGCTTATCTTTTCCCCAACTTTATTACCTGATTTCTCAAGACAATGGTTCGAGTTGTAGGGCTCATCTATGTTGTTTGATTCCTTAATTTCATCATTTGTTGTGATTCTTGGTTAGGTGAGTGTGTGTGTGAGAGAGAGAGAAAGAGATTCTTGATTCAATATATGAATCACAATACTTAGCCTAAACATTCATCTCTTGTCCATCTAAGTGTCCACGCCTTAGTTTGATTTTCCGTAAATTCTCTCTTGCTTGTGAAGCTATTGTCTTGGCATGATTAGCTTTCTTATTCCACCATTCACATAGTCAAAGAGTTCTTTCCACGTCTTAAACACTATCCATCAGTTTCCCTAGTTCTTTTCTTGTTGTAGCCTCCTCAAAGAGCTTTATCATCTACTTATCATTTTCTGAGTTTTGAATTTTGTTAACTCTTTCCCTTTCATTCCCTCTTCTATGACCCATAACTGTCCTTTCCAATCTTGCATTGCCAAATCTCTTTGTTTATTTAACTCAAGGTGACTTTAACTACCATATAACTGTAATGTCCTCTTTTTCGAGCACATTATTTCTTGTTACATCGTTAGCCGTTTTATCATGGTCCTGTGGGCTAACCAGGACTTTACATGGGTCAGTGTGATATTTGGACTAGGTAGTTCCAGTTTCAGGCCAATCAAAGTAGTTTCCATAGGGTTTCCAAATACTTACTATTTATAGTAAGTCAGCAGAGCTCAGTATTCTTGGCATTTCAGTGTTGGACTTGGAGCGTATCGCCGAGAGCTTTCCGGCAAGCTATCACACATCGACTTTTGAGTTCGTCTGGTCATCCATTTTAATGCCAGAAGATTTCATAGTCTATTATTATGCCACTTTATTATTATATGGACATATTAATTTAAAGTGGTTTAATTAAGACAAAGTGGAAATATGAAAGGACAAAGAAGGGGAAACTGAAGAGTCACAGCTTGTTGCTTTAAAAGAGGGAAAGGAGACTCATTTGGTCATGCTTGATTTTATGAATTTATTTCTCTTCTCGTGGAGAATCCAAGAAGTTTCCAGCTTTCAATTCTGAAACCTGGGGATGGAAACCTTCACGCCTTCTCGCTGGATTGGACGGAAACCCAATTCATCTTTTGAGGTGGATTTGCGACGGAGTTCACATTGTGTTTTAGGTTCTTCTCTAGTTACCAATCTGGCAGTAACTTTTGTTTTTAAGATTGGATCGTGTTATTAAACTGCTGAAGATTAAATGAAATAATATTTTTGAGATTATTTTATCTGGGTATTTTCTAGTATTTGTTGGTGAATCTGTAGTTTATTGCATGAAATTATTTGTTTAATCTTTTGAGACATCTTGAGAAATTATTGGGGAAAATATCCATTGGGGATATTACAGTGGTATCAGAGCTGGTTTTCCTGCCAACTTGTGAAGTTTAATCTAAGACATTTACAAAAAAATATTTATCAAAGTCAGTTCTTCTACCATGGGAGGAAAATAATATTGTTGGCGAATATTTTAAGGGTGATTATTCCAGCGGATGTATTCAAACAAACTCAGTCTCCGCATAATAATATTTATTTCCTAAGTGATATATTCGTTGGCGGCACATATAACTCGAGATGAATATACGAGGAATTGGAAGTATCTAGCATTTAATTTTATTGATGTCGATATATTTGTATTCAATGAAAAGTGTCGTCCATGAAAGTGGGAATTAATTTAATTATTTGGGGCCGAAGTATAAAGTGGAGTTTTAAGATATTATGGCAAAAATATTATAAAGAAGCAGCTTTTAAAATCACGGGACCATCTGAAACTCAGCAGCAATAATAATAATACGCCTGAATGAATTTGGCCTCCTCCATAATATGCCCAATATAAATTATCTTTACCATGTCATGAGGAAATATTTATGTAATTGGTTATAGTTGATGCCAATATTCGAATAATATTGGCCTTCTATTGAAGTGTTTGGTGTTGGGAATTATTGTCTGGTGCTGTCCACTATAGTCCGAAATCAATCTTTGAATACGAAGCTTTCTTACTGGCTGAACAAATATAATGTTTGTCATGAGTACCTGGGCGGAACAATGAAGTATTGGTTCGAGTTGAAACTAGATGCCTGGTCCAAGTCGAAACGTGATGCATGTGTGTGGTGCCTTGTATAGAAGTCCAAAGTTTGAAACAAATGCTTCATATATGTTATTGGTTGCATAGATTCTTTAGCTTTCCTGTACGTGAATTCTCAAGGATACCGTGACCCTATGGGTGCCATTCATTGCATTCAACATCTTCAACAGAGTCAATTTAATGTTTAAGCATAGCAAGCAATCTCTTTCTTGTTGAATACAATAACAGGAGAATTAATAACTCTTCACTAGTAACTCGCGGGTTGCACATTTACTCATTACCTGGCCTCTCTGTTAATTCAATAAAGATCGACATTGGTGGAGGTTGCTATTGACAGTGTCCATGTTTGTTGTTGTGTGATAGGAGGCTCTACCACACAGTCACTAGTTTATTTGAGGGAACTAAGGTTCTTAGATTATCAGCTAAACAGCTAGAGATGATGGCCCATGAACTATGAATGGACTAAGTACTTGGTGGAAAACTGAAGCAGTCAATCTTTCCAGTTATTAGTCGGGAACTCTTAGAGCAGATTGCTATTTTCAGAAGCTCAAATGATTGGAAGACTAAGACGACAGAAAAAGATTTCATTGTTCTGGAGACATACAAGACGGCTGAGAAATGTGGTAACATAGATACAGTAGTATTAGATTGAGCACACGGATCAACCATTTGTGCATGATTAAAGTTGTTGCTGGTCTGGATGACATTGTCTTAAAGCTGCAGTATATGTATATACACAGAAAGAGTCAATTTGGAAGGACATTATAGACCAAGTATAAATTTGAACAAGATTCCATACATTAGAAGGAGACTAGAATTATGTGTCAGTTTGACAGCAGTGTTCCTGGTTGGAGAAAATAGCAGCCATATCCTCTCATGTTGTTGTTGTGTATTTTGAGAGCAGATGTATTAATCTGAGTACATATATCACACATCTGGGCACGAATTAGGTTGTTTCTGGTGGCATTGGTATTTATCTGCAGCATATATATTCAGTGAAAACTCTGTCAGAAATTCAGATTAGAAGTTATTTCTTGAATCTGTTGGACAAGAGATTAAGAGCTTGTGGATGTTATAATCTGACTCTTGTAGCTCGGTAACAGGACAGCTTAGGGGTATCTTCACTAAATTTTTGGTGGTTCAGATCTTCAATGTTATGAGCCGGTCAATTCAGAAAATAAACATCAAAATCATCAGCCTATTCTCTCAAACCCAAAACAAGCAAACAGTTTGACAAATTTTCTGTGAGAAAAAAAAGACAGAATATAGCAGCGTAGTTAAGAAATTTTCAGTGAAATCAGGGGTAATTGTCTCTGCATCAGATTTGGGTGAAAATTTATCAGAGGGAAGAAGTTGCAGATTTGTAATAGCCTGGGACAGGACAAGGAGTCAGAAAATATCTCCTTAGCAGATTCCATTTTCAACTCAACTTGTGAATGATTGTTTAACTATATAATTTGTTGTTGCTGATAAGGGAAAGAAAATCAGCATTACCAAAGAAATTACTGTGAGGTACAGATTTCTGGAGTGGGGAATTTCAACAATGGAGAATCTAAAAGGCAAGGTGTTCTCAAAGGAATTCAATGACAGCTTTAAGGGTGAACATTTAAGGGACCTGCAGAAAGAAATTGAAATAGGAAATGAATTATATTGCCTTGGATGGCACTTGGAGAATACGAAAGTTATGGGAGGTGTGCTTCTCAAATTAGAAGCGATAGATTCATATCTATCTAGGATAGACTAGACTGATTCTAGGCTCTTCAATTGGGCTTTGCAGCCCTAAATGGTTGCTTTGGTCCAACACAAGTTTATGGAACATCCACATAAAGACGTTAGGCTTGCAGTCGCTTCATGTCTTAGTGAGATCACACAGATTACTACTCCTATTACACCTTATATTGATAACATTTTGAAGCAGGTATTACAGCTGATTGTGGACAGTTTAGGTGGGACTAAATAATGACAAAGGTCCTACCTTTGGTAAGCAGACAAAAATCTTGGAACAAATGCAAGAACTAGAATTTTCATGCCCATGTTGATCTCAGTTGTGACAAGATGATTCAACAATTATTTCAGTGCCTCCTAAGTAATTTCAGGAAGCATCATCCAGACAATGTGAGGGCTTGCATAAAAATTATCATGTCGTTGATCTTAGATGAGGATAATGCCATATGTAAGCAGTTGCAATCAGATATGTTGGCGATCTGGAGAGGAGAACAAAAAATCTCACCCGTGGCATATGAGCTCTCAGCTGAATTGATTGAGCATAAGGTTGAGAGGTTCAAGGATTTTATGACTGAAAACGAGCGAATATCAGTAGGCATACAGATTGCAAGATCTCCGGAAATGAGCAAGAACCAAATGAGAAAAGGGCAGATTTGTTTTATATGCCAAGGGGCTTGGTCACTTGAACATGTTTGCGGTATTATTCAAGGAGAAGATATGTTGCAGCCAAGGGGTGATGAAAGGGTAACTTTGAATTCATTTTTTACAGGACATGATGAAGATACAAAGGAAAATAGTTTCCAATCAGCCAAGAGGGTTAATGTGGAGGAAGAATCGATCATCACAGGTGAAGAGTATTCCAATCTCTACTTTGGTGACTTAGAAGCTGAAATTGACAAAAATATGGTTAAAGATTGTGACAACCAGTTGCATGCCTTTAACAGTTCATGTCATGAGGAATTGTTGGATGACGTAACAGCAACCTTACCTCTTCATACAAATCGGTTTGAGGCCTATGATGACAATGATAACATCTGTGAAGGATATGAGGAATCATGTAATTTCTATAGCAACACCTCACTTATGCATAATGATGATTTGGAAGACCAATCAGAGAATGCATTCCAAAATGACAATGATGAGAAGCATGCTTTGAAGAATCAGCTGAAAGTTAATGATGATGCCGTTGTTGAAGCTCTTGTACATCATGATAGCACTCACAGGATTATTGAAGATCTTTACAGGAAGGCTCAGATGGAAGAAGGACAAAGTGGTATAGGGAGTGAGTCTTATGTTGCTGATTTACAGGGGGTCAAAACAGCTTTTGAGATTTGGAAATCAGAATATCTATGTTTACTTTCAGATCGCGATTACCTGTTACAGGTTGCTGAAAAATATACTGAACAATTGAGGGAAAGAGAGGATGAGGTTAATAAGCTCAATAGGGAGCTTGTTTACCCGATGGGTAGACTTGTTACAAATGCACAGACATTAACAGGATATGTAACTTAACAAAGATAATATATAGCAAAGAACACAAGAGCTTTCATTAATCATTCAAAGTCGTACAATAATCATGATGCTTCAATAGAGCAAGTACAAAGTTTATATACAATCCGAAGGGGTTTGCAACCAAACATCGTCACCCTTCAACCATCGACAACTGACTAACCTCCGTCGGCAACTTACACCCGACGGTAACATAACTTTACGGCTAACATCATCCCCCCTAAAGAAAAGTCGTCTCTGAACAACAGCAAAATGTCTGGGACTAAACACAAAATAGGAATGACTACCCATCAAAACCAAAACTAAGACTGAGAAGTAGAGGGGGGCAAAGGAAGCGTCCCTGATGATGAAGCATGCTGCTTGGTTGGAGGAACTGGTGCCCTAGATGACCCCAATTGAGCTCGGAGCTCATACACCTGTGTAGTCCTAGTCTGCAAGTGTGCTTCAGCAACCATCTGCAACTCCAACGCAGATTTGACCATCAATGCAACCTCCAACAACTCCTCCTTAGCCTCATTCTCTGCCTGTACTGCTGCCAACCGCTCTTCCAGAACAATCTGAGCGGCCTATTCAGCCCTCAACTCCTCAGTACGCTGGAGTAAGTCTCTCTCAACTGCCTCGAACTTGGTGCCTAACTACTCCCAAGGTCTCTGTGCGGTCACCAATGCAGCTTCCCTGTTTGGCGAGACATACTAAAATCACCTTAAGGCATAGTACCCATCTCGAATGGTCTATTCTAGCTCCTGAACCAAAGATGCCACCTCGCTTTCCACTACTGGAGTCGGCACAACCCATGCAACCAACATTTCGGTAGCCTCTTCAGCCGACCACGACCCTTGCTCAAAGTATGCGGCAAATGCTGGACCACAGTTGACCCGAGAAAAGGCCAAGAGATGCCTCAAATCCTCAACCACAGATGCCACAGCCCAAGACTCTGCTACAGCCACTACCCAACATCCTCGAGTGACCACATCTGTGAGATAGGCCTCCACGTCCTCTCCCTCCAACGGCCCAAACCAGGTAAGAGATGTTGGACGAGCCAACTCGAATCCACACGGTGCCTCCCTTGCCACATTATCACCTGCTAGTTGAACTGTCATCGGGGCGACTGTCTCCACAGCCCCATCCTCCTCAGAGAACGAGGGAATATCCGTGGCCATCGTGACATCGCCCGAGTCTATACCAACAATCTCTGGCGGGTCCTCCCGTTGAGGAGAAAGGACTGCGGGCGGTGGAGCAGGAACCAACTGGAACCTTCGGCTAATCCAAGAGCGCATGGCTCCAACCTGCACAGGGTCAGCTGGTGAGGGTGAATCCTGCAGAAGTGTCGCATCTACTATCACTACGGCATCCGATCCTCCCACCTCCATACGAACCTGACCCTCGCCAATCTCCTACCTGCCTTCAAAAACTTCCTCAACTGTCGCTCCTACCTCCGTCGAAGGCTCAGGGTGGGCTGAAACATCCGTAGCTTCTTCCTCCAACGAGAACTCAACTTCAAGGACGATGGGACTCCCCACCTGTGTAGAAGTCAAGTGGGCCGAGGGAGACAACACAGGTGCCGAAAACTGGACAGCTGCCGCAGTGGATTCCACTGCCTCCATGCGAACTGGCTCCTCGACATTATCACTATCCTCCTCTGAATCTATGTCGGAAGATTCTGGACTGGCTTCGCTGTCGCTATCAACATCGTCTAAGTCAGACTCAACCATCATGTGTCATCGCTTCTGCCCACTGCTTACAGCCCCAGTATCCAAATAAAGCCAATAAAATACAGGCGTAGCTCCTCCTGTGAGCTTTCCTCGTGGCTTGAGTTCCAACTTGTCCACTAGAATCTGTCTAAGGCTAGCTTCCAAAAACAGCCCGATGGCATAATGGGGCATGTAAAAGGTTCGATGCTGTAAAGTCATGAAATCCGACATTCTGTCTGCCAACACTGAAGCCCAATCATAAACCACACCATTCATCAACCCCTGCATGTAGACGATATGTGGGAGGGCAATGTCGGAAGCACGGCTAGAACCAGTCAGCCTGCTCTTGAGGACATCAAGGATGCAACGCCAAGGACCCTCTGCTACGAACTCCCTCCTAAGGCCTCTTGCTTTTGTCACGTTTACCACCTTGTCCAACTCTGCTGGAGTTAGAGGTCGGCATACACGTTTTATCCAAGACTCTTTCCTCTCCGCCGACATTTTCTGTTTTGAGGTATTCACCTTTCGTCCATTGCGTCCAAGAATGCCGAAGACCTGTGTGAAATCCTCGGCACCAAACGAGACCGTGAGCCTGTGTTTCCAGTACACAAATGTACTCTTCCTCGTCTACTTATCAAAACACTAAATCATTATCCATAGGGTATTTTTGAGGCTACGCACAGGAAACAAGGGCATTTGGATAGCCCAATGAACACTCGCCTGACTTAAAAAAAATTTCACCTCATCATCCTCTGGGGTTTCCTTCCACCATTTCCTACATTCTAGTCCATTCAATCCTTCAAACGCTACCATCTGGTATGTGACAGCATCCTTTTCCTCCTGCGCAGACTTAAGTTTCTTTCCGCTACTCCCACTTGCCTGATGCCCTGCAACCTTCACACCAGAAGGTAATATGGTAGCCTTCTTGTTCATGGCTGCCTTCCCTAGACTCCCAGACTGTAATTGATTTTTCCAATTACTCCTCTTCCCAACTGAATGCATTTTTAACCGTTTCCAAAATTCAAGAAACAATTATCAAATTTGTCGTACTGATTGTTAAATTATTGTGTGTTCGTGTTTAATATTCGATGAGACAATCATGATATATATATACCATATAATAATATATAACGATGTTATTGAATCGACTGCCAAACAAGATTAACAGTTAGGAAGTCACGTATGTGTTGTGACTGGCATATGCTAAGGAAGTCGCATATATGCATCGTGACTGCCATATACGAACAGTCACGATACTATCGAACTGTTCGTATATGACAGTCACGGTGGTATCTTGACTATCATATTCATTACTCATGCCGCCAGTTGATTTGCAATATATTTGCGCTGAGAACAAAACGTTAATCTTATGTTAATATGATTTGTTAATACGAACAGTCATGGCTTATCATATATGATAAGTCATGACTGTTCATATTGACATCCTTTAGATTCAATATATATAGTTATTGTATTTTGTAGAATCAATCAATAACCAAGGCAATTGTATTCTACTTCATACATTCAGTTTATATATCTTATCTCCTGATTCATAATTCCTTAACATGGTATCAGAGCCAAGTCATTAAAAGGAGATAAAATTCATAACCTATATAATCTATAGTCGAGCATATTCTTAAACCTTCAAAATTGTTGAGTACAATTTTCAGAAATGGCCCATTGCATGAGAATGGAAGATAGGTTAGAAGGACCTTCAAATTTTATATCTTGGAGAACTCGGCTTACCTCTCTTCTTATGGAGCTTGAGTTAGAGGAGTATATAGAGAAAGATATTAAAATACCCGAAGATGAGACAGAGAAGACAACATGGAAAAGGAGAAACAATAAAGCTAGAAAACTAATAATTGACTCTGTAAAAGACTCAATTCTTCCTAGCATATCTAGAATTACCAGTGCTTTTGAAATGTTTAAAATAATTCAAGACACATTTGAGATCAACAATGCCAGTAGAATGTTAACTTTGAAAAATCAACTTCTAAATATGAAAATGAACAAAGAAGAAACAATCACTTCTTACTTCTTGAGAATCTCTGAAATAAGAGACCAACTTCTTTGCATTGGAAATACAGTAGAAGACTCTGAACTCACTCTAATTGCTCTCAAAGGTTTACCCACCTCATGGGAAACCTTCATTCAATGTATAAGCACCAGACCACCTTTACCTAAATTCGAGCAACTAAAGAACGATTGTACCCAAGAGGAATCCAGGCTAGCTTCCAGAGGAATGGGGTCTAGTAATGGAAATGAATTACAAGCTCTCCACATTAAAAGCAACAAGAAAACATCTCAGAAAAGGAAGAGAAAATTCAAACAATCAAACAATGGGAAACAATTCAATAAAAGAGATCTTTCCATGGTAAAATGTTACAAATGTGACAAATACGGAGATATTCACAAATATTGCCCTGAAAAACAAAAAATACAAGCAGCCCTAGCGGAAGTGAAAAAAAGACAAATTTCACTCCTTTTCTTGGCCTTAGCAAGTGAATTAAATTCTAACAAAAGTACGTGGATAATAGATAGTGGTGCATCCAGACACATCACTGGATTCCGAGATCAATTCGAAACCTTCACAGAGAACTCTTCAGAAGAGGTAACTATTGGTGACAACTCCTCTTATCCGATAAAAGGAATTGGGACCTGTTTGATAAAGATAAGAGATGGAGTAACCCTACAGTTGAAAGAAGTTTTGTATGTACCAGGAATAAAGAGAAATTTAATCTCTATTTCTAGACTAGCTGATCAAAGATACAAGGTAACTTTCAATGAAGACAAAGTCTTTCTCTGGACTAAAAATTCTAATATAAAAAATGCCATTCATATAGGGTACAAAGATGGTAGTTTGTACAAGCTATGTAATGAACAAAAGGTAGCCCTAAATCACAATGTTCATCAGAATAATGAGATTTGGCACAAAAGACTAGGTCATATTAGATATAGTGCCCTTCCAACATTGTCTAAGATCACCTCTGGCATACCTCCCTTGAAATCTGAACACTCTAGCATTTGTAAGGGATGTGCATCAGGGAAGAACATTAAAGGATCTTTTCCCCCAAGTGAACATAAGTCAAATAACATTATAGAACTCATCCATACTGATGTGTGTGGTCCTATGTCTACCCCTTCCTTCTCTGGTGCCCTATATTACTTAATCTTTGTGGATGACTATTCAAGGAAAACATGGATATATTTTTTAAAACTTAAAGAGTCAAGTGAAGTTCTAGCCCAATTTCAAGAACTCAAAGCACTAGTAGAAAACCAAACCGGTAAGAAAATCAAAATTCTTAGATCAGACAATGGTGGGGAATTCACCTCTGAAAATTTCAAAAACTATTGTAAATCTGTTGGGATTAAGAGGGAGTATACTGTAGCTTATAATCCTCAACAGAATGGAGTAGTAGAAAGGAAGAATAGGACCATCATTGAAGCAACAAAGGCCATGATGCATGATCAAAATATTCACATATCGTATTGGGCAGAAGCCGCTAACACTACGGTTTATATTCAAAACAGATGTCCTCATGCTATACTAGAAAACACCACACCAGAAGAAGTATTCACAGGAGTCAAACCTGACTTAAGTCACTTAAAAGTGTTTGGCTGTCCTGTATATATACATGTACCAAAAGAGAAAAGGACGAAGTTAGAACCTTCTGGCAAGAAAGGTATTTTTCTAGGCTACAGTGAGGACTCTAAAGGATACCGTATACATATACCGGGTCAGAAATCAGTAGAAATAAGCAGAGATGTTAAATTTGAAGAAAACTTCTTATCTACAGAAAATGAAGATAATATTTCTACAGATTTTGATAGAGAGCCCTCAACTGAGAATGAGAGGGAGGATAACAATTCAAACATGGATTTAGCACCTATAAATAATGAAGAAACAATCCCTGACTTTGAACCTTCTTGCTCTAATAATGAAAATAGTAAAAAGAGACCATTATGGGCTAGAAAAATGCTTGAGGAGAACAATGTGGAACCAGCACAAATTTTAGAGAAAACAAAAGAACTAGAACTCAAAAATGTTACACTGCTCTTCTAACTGAACTCTCAAAATCTGAACCTGTTAGTGTTGAGAAAGCCTTATCAGATCAAGCCTGGAGGGAAGCAATGATTGAAGAATATCAGTCCATTCTAAAAACTGATGTATGGGATATTGTTCCCAGACCTAAAGATAAGTCAGTTGTATCATCAAAATAGCTATTCAAAATCAAATATGCACCAAATGGGAGTATTGATAAACACAAAGCTCGGTTTGTTGCAAGAGGTTTCTCACAGAAGGCAGGCATTGACTATGAAGAAACTTTTGCTCCAGTAGCACGATACACATCTATCAGAACCATACTTGCCATTGCAACCTCTAAAGGATGGAAAGTACATCAGATGGATGTTAAGACAACATTTCTAAATGGTAAAATTGAGGAAGAAGTTTACATTGAACAACCGGAAGGATTCTTCACACATGACAAAGATAAATACGTATGCAAGTTAAAGAAAGCACTCTATGGACTTAAGCAGGCTCCCAGAGCATGGTACAAAAGAATAGATCATTACTTGAGCAAATTAGGGTACTCTAAGAATACTGCAAACCCTAATATATACTTCAAAAATGAAAAAGGTGACATGATAATTCTAGTTCTCTATGTTGATGACTTACTCATTACAGGAGAAGACTATCTTATTGATAAATGTAAAAAGGATCTAGTAGCTGAATTTGACATGAAGGATATGGGCCTACTTCACTACTTCTTAGGTCTTGAAATTATTCAAAAGAAAGATCACATTCTTCTAAGTCAAAAGAAGTACATCTCTAACATTCTGAACAAATTTGGTATGACAGATTGTAAACCTTTAGTTACACCCATGGAGACAAACCTTCACAAGTTAAAAGATGAAGCAGAAAATTCAGAACTTTACAGACAAATAGTTGGTTCTCTCATGTTTCTGGTAAACACACGTCCTGACATTTGCTATGCCACCAATGTACTAAGCCACTTCATGTTTGAACCTAAGCAGATACACCTAATGGCTGCAAGACACATTTTGAGATATCTAAAAGGAACAAGTGAACTTGGGCTAAAATATGACAAGTCTGAAATCCAACTTCAAGGTTATTCAGATTCAGATTGGGCAAGAAGTTCTTCTGATCGTAAGAGTACCACAGGAGTTTGCTTCAGTTTGGGTTCTACAGTAATTTCTTGGTTTAGTCGGAAACAATCTGCAGTTGCTCTGAGTTCAACAGAGGCTGAATACATGGCTGCATTCATGGGAGCTCCAGAAGCAGTATGGTTAAGAAAATTACTTTTTGACCTATTTGGTAAATCTTTAGTACCCACTATTATTCATTGTGATAATCAGAGTTGTATCAAGCTCTCAGTAAATCCTGTTTTTCACAATCGGTCAAAACACATAGAGATCCCATATCACTATGTGAGAGATATGGTAGACAGGAAGATCATTAAACTGGTATATATCAGTACTGAAGAACAAAATGCAGATATCTTTACTAAACCTCTTGCAAAAGTAAAGACAGATTTCTTCAGAAGGAAAATTGGTTTGATCAAAATCTGAATGTAATTATTAATGTACATTTTTTATTCATGAATAAATATTGAAATATTTCAAAATTGTGAAGATGACGATCTTCTGTGTATATAGGTTACTATGTCAAGGTGACGATCTTGACTATAGTAACCATGCTTCAAGATCGACTCCTGTAAGGGTCTGTCCCGGATAGGACCGGACATCTTGTTGCTTATGTTATTACTTGTTGGGTAATAAAGTTGTTAGGATCGACTCCCGAAAAGGGTTTGTCCCGGATAGGACCGGACATCTTAACTTTTACATTGTTACTGTGTAATAACTCATCATGATCAACATTCTGTAAGTGTCTTGGATTGGGCCAAATATCATGATATGAAAAGTTCTACAATTCTATTAAACTCTCTCTCAAGAGGGAGTGTTAAATTATTGTGTTCATGTTTAATATTCAACGAGACAATCATGATATATATATATATATACCATATAATAATATATAACGATGTTATTGAATTGACTGTCAAACAAGATTAACAGTTAGGAAGTCACGTATGTGTCGTGACTGGCATATGCTAAGGAAGTCGCGTATATGCATTGTGACTACCATATACAAACAGTCACGATACTATCGGACTGTTCGTATATGACAGTCACGGTGGTATCGTGACTATCATATTCATTACTCATGCCGCCGGTTGATTTGCAATATATTTGCGCTGAGAACAAAACGTTAATCTTATGTTAATATGATTTGTTAATACGAACAGTCATGGCTTATCATATATGATAAGTCATGACTGTTCATATTGACATCCTTTAGATTCAATATATATAGTTATTGTATTTTGTAGAATCAATCAATAACCAAGGCAATTGTATTCTACTGCATACATTCAGTTTATATATCTTATCTCCTGATTCATAATTCCTTAACACTAATATCCCCTTCTCCATTCGGTGATGTTTGCTTTATCTCATTTTCGGCGTGTGAATCTATTGCTTCCCGCACGGTAATGTGTGTTCCCGTCATTGCACGAAGTCCTTCCTTCCGCACGGTTGTTGCTATCCGCACTTTCTTCTCAACATACTCTTCCCTTCCACGCTTGGTAGTCCTCTTTTGCCGTACGGTGGTGCCTTATGAAAGGATGCGACCACTACTTTCCTCACGGTATTCTCTTCTCCGCAGTATTCTTCCTTCCTCACAGCGATGACATAAATTTCCTCCGCACTGATTTCCCCCGACACCCTGCTCCACACCCCCTCTGCATTATAATTGTCGTGCTCCACACTCCCCCCGCGTTATAATTGTCATGTTAATTGTCGCGTTATAATTGTCTTGCGGCATAGCCGCGGTTTATAACAAACGGTGGATCCATCGTCGGGTGGTTCCACTGTCGAGTGGTTCCACCATCCGGTGGTCCCACCACGGGACTCACACATTTGCTTTTTTTTTTAAAAAAAAAAAAAATCTCTGGTTCCCGCTCGATGCTCCATGATGGCCCCGGTCATGGTAAATCTTCAGCTTCGACCCGTTAACGGCATCTGCTATGGGTGCCCCGTCTATCGATGACAGCTTAATTGCCCCGTTGGCATTGACTTCCCAAACTTGATAAGGGCCTAACCATTTCACCTTGAACTTGCCCGATTTAATCTCATTTCGGCCATTATACTTCAGTACGAGTTGTCCTAGAGTGAATCGGGTGCGGCGGAGATGCTTGTCATGCCAGTGCTTCCGACGCTGTTGCACTACGTCTATTGCCCACTGTGCCAACATCCGTCGTTCATCCAGTTTGTTGAGAGCATGGAAACGTTCTCGGAGGCTTTCCATGTTCCCTAGTTTGTTTTCTAGTGCTATTCGGAGACTCGGCACCATAAACTCTGCAGGGACCACGACCTCTTGTCCGTACATCAATTGGAACGGAGTATGTCCCGTAGTAACTTTACGTGCCGTACGGTATGCCCATAGAACCGACGGAAGTCGCTCTTCCCAGTCTTCGCCTTCAACTTCACAAGACTTGTAAATCACAGACACTAGTATCTTGTTAGTCACTTCCGCCTACCTGTTTGCCCTCGGCTAATAGGGCCTCGAGAGTGAGTGAAAGATTTTAAATTCTGTAGTGAGCAACCATATCACATGGTTAACGAAATGCCCGCCTCTGTCACTCATGAGTTGAATAGGGATGCCATACCGTATAATGATCTGTTCATAGATGAACCTTGCCATGCTTACTGCAGAGTTGTCTAGCAAGGCCCGAGCTTCGACCCATTTGGTAAGATATTTCGTTGCTACCACGATGTACCGACACCTCCTCCTCTTGCTTGTTTTTAGCGGTCCGACAAAATCCAAGCCCCATCTCTCGAACAATTCCTGAGCGTCAGACGGATTTAATGGCATAAAATCCTGCTTGAGAGGTTTCCTAGCTCTTTGATAGGTGTCACAACTCGTCACCCATTCTCGTGCATCGTTATACAAAGTGGGCCACCACAAGCCTGCTAGTAAGACCTTCCGTGCTGTCGTGTCGGGTCCCATATGCCCTCCCGCAAGACCTTCATGGGCTTCTCTCAGAATGCCTTGTACTTCCTCTTCCATCACACATCTCCGAAGTACCTCGTCGGGTCCCATTTTGTATAATAACCCGTTAATGAGTTGGAAGGTCCTACTTCTGAGTACCAATTTCCTTCGCTCGCCTAGCGGCATTCCCTCTGGGAATTGTCCTGTGGACAAAAATTCTCCAAAGCTTGTGTACCATGGAGGAAGAACAGCAATACAAAAGAGATGGGCGTCGGGAAAGTCATCATTTACTCCTTCTGGCAGCTCCCCGGATTTGAGTCGTAACAAGTGGTCTACACACACGTGACTTTTTCCCGAGCGTACTATGATGTTGAAGGTGAATTCCTGCAGGAGAAGCAACCATCTGCTTACTCATCCTTGAATAAGTGGTTTGTTCACCAGGTACATTAAGGCCTGATGATCCACGAAAAAAGTGAATGGGGTGGCGAGTAAGTAATGCCAGAATTTTTGCACAGCATACACCATTCCCAACGCTTCTCTTTCTGTCGTGTAGTAGTTCTTCTCTACCTTTGAGAGGAGTCTGCTCGCGAAGTATATGGGGTGATCTAACCCATGGTCACCCGTCTATGCCAGCGTGGCTCCAATCGCGAAATTGGATGCATCCACATGCACATGGAATTCTTTATCCCAATCGGAGAATGCCAGGATAGGTGCGGCTACTAACCTTGCCTTAAGGTCTTCGAATGCGTCCCCTTGCTCTAACCCCCAATTATAAGTTTCTCCTTTCCAGGTTAGTTGTTCCATCGGTCGAGATACGTGAGCAAACTATTTGATGAATTTTCGATAGTACTCGATGTGCCCAAGGAACGACTTGAGTCCTGTAACATCCGTGGGTGGTTTCATCTCGAGGATCACCTGGATCTTGTCTGGGTCAGTTTTCAATCCGGCTTTGCACACAATGTGCCAGAGTAGTTTCCCTTGTGGAACCATGAATCAGCACTTCTTGGGGTTAAGCGCCAGCCGTGCTCGTCGGCATCTTTCCATGCACTCCCGCAGGGCCACCAGATGAGTATCTTCGGCACTATAAATAGACCAGTCGTCCAAAAAGGCTTTGAAGTTGCCTACGGACATTTTATCAAAGATGTGCAGGATTATTCTCTAGAATGTTGCCGGGGCATTGCAAAGTCCGAACGGCATCTTGTTGTAAGCATATACTACATCTTCTACCACAAATGTTGTCTTCAGCTTGTCTTCTTCAGCGATTGATATCTGGTTATATCCTGAGAATCCGTCCATAAAGGAGTAAATTTCATGACCAGCGACCTCCAAGATGGTATCTATGAAGGGAATTGGGAAGGGATCTTTGACTGTAACAGCGTTCAGACATCTGAAGTCCACACATATTCTTATTTGGCTGGTGTCCTTTTTCAGTGAGATCACGATCGGCGACAACCATTCGCTCGTCTGTACACAAAATATGATGCCTGCCTCAAGCATCCTTTCGATCTCTTCATTGACACAGGCTACATAGTTCTTGTTCATTTTGTATGGACGTTTCCGTACAGGGACTGCTCCTTCAACCAGTGGAATTTGGTAGACACGGTTCCGGTGGTACCCCCTTTAAGTCTTTGTAGGTCCATGCGAATACATCCTTGTATTCTGTGAAGATTTTAAATGCCATGGTTTTCAACATGGGGTTCCAGTCATCCCCTATAAGAATGTTCTTCGAATTGGTGTCATCTCCTAAATTTATGGACTTCACTGTCGGTTCTTCATACTTGATGGGTTTCTCTTTGTCAAATTGGTGTGCGGGAGTTTCCTGAATTCGGAGCTCCCCCTCTTTGTACTCCTCGTAGTCGTACTGTGGCGGGAATGTAGACTCCTGCTCCTCATCCCCTATCTGTTCTTCTTCGTCGTCCTCTATCTCCAACATGTTACAGTGCCTTAGCTCATAATCCTCCATTTGCCAATGAAAGAGCCCGTTTAGTGAATCCATGTCATCGTCGGAGTACCCTTCTATTTGTAATACACCTTCCTTGTTCGGTTCTTGTCTTCCTTCGTCAACTTCTTCCGTGTCTGATGCCAACAAAGATGCCAGGTCTTCACTAACCAATTGACTTCTCAGATCGATTGTGAATTTCCGGCCATCTCTCTCCATGGAAATGACGTTCCGCTTCCAGTCGTGCTTAGCTTTTGCTTGCACCAGCCATCCCCTCCCTAAGAGAGCGTCATATCCCTTCTTTTTCACTGGAATAACAATAAAGTCCATGACAAACGGTTGGGTGCCAATCATCACCCTTTGTGCCATCAGTGTGCCTATGGGTTTAATCCCATGCTAGTCTACGCCTACCAGTTGGAAGGTCGGCGGCCACAGTGTTGGTTGTCCGAGTTTCCTCCAGGTTTCTTCAGGTAGGACGTTGACACCCAATCCTCTGTCAATGATAGTGTCCGTGAGTATTGTGCCCAAGATTCCCATCTCCACTATCGTCGGGTGCCTTCCGGTGTTGAGTGCCAACAACATAGGGTCCTCGATGGATTTTCCCTTTCCAAGGGAGTTTGTCGTCTCCATCATCTTCTCAGTCGTCGCCTTCTACATGTTCGGAGATGGTACCACATTAAGTAAGGCCATTCTTAATTGTGGTGCCACTGTAAGGTCTCCCAATTGTATTGGGATTTCTCTCTGCATTATTTGCCTTAGCATCCTATGTTCCACGTGACCTCCTTGGAAGGTTCCTGTGGCGTCGTGCATTTCTTTCCGCTAGGCCATCTCAATGTCTTCCCTCACCTCCTGTACTCTTTTCTTTCAGTCTCTGGGTGTGGGTAGGTGGCTTTCCGTGCTTGCTCTCGGGTGATTACCAACACTCCCCCTTCGTTGCCTTCAATGTTCAGAAAGTTTACTCCCGGTTTAGGGCATTTTGTGTCATCATGGTCTCCGGGCCCACACCATTTGCATAGAAATTGTGCCTTTTCTCCCTTCAGGCACTCCCTAGCAAAATGCCCCCACTAGCTACACATGTGGCATTGAATCATCGGCCTTCTGCGTGCATCGTACTGGAGGCGGCTTCGTCCGCCGTCGGTGTTATTATTACTGTTTCCCCTTCCCCCATGGCAATTGTTCCTGTAGCCGCCGAAGGAGGCTGTGTTCTGTGTATTCCCAGAGGCCGAAGCTTCTTGTGTGAACATGACCTGTTGGCCCCGTGTCTTCATATTGAATGGACATTCCTTTGTGGAATGGCTCGCCATTTGGCAAATGTCGCAGAACATCTTCCTTGGGCATGCACCCTTCGCATGGCCAGCCTCTTTGCAATCGATGCACCACAATTCTCCTTCCTCATTCCGACTGGTGCTACCCTTCATATTTTTTAATTCCTTAAGCATTCGTTCCATGTCTTTTTGTAGTGCGAAGACTTTCTTCTTTGCTTTCCCGTCACTACCGCTATCATCTCCTGAAGTATTGTCCTCGTCCGACGAAGAAGACTCGTTTTTCTTCTTTTTCAACGTTTTCTGTTCACTCTCTAGGTCCATTGCCCAGTTATACGCGTCGGTGTAAGAAGTTGGAGGAATTATCTTCATCTTCCTCCGAAGGTTGGATTTCAACCCTTCGACGAACCATCGCTTCTTCAAGTCGTCGGTTGGTGGGCTCTCCATTTTGCCTACCAATTCTTTCAGTCGGCGGCCGTAGGTCCATATGGTCTCCTTTTGCCCTTGCTTGGTTCCGTAGATTTCAGAGACGATTTCATTGTCGTCTCGTAAGAGCCTAAACTCTTTTTCAAATGCCCCTTTCAAAAGGTCCCAAGTGGTCACTCTGGTTTTGTCTAAGTCGAAGTACCAGTCAATTGCTACCCCTCAGAGGGTTGCTGGGAATTGTTTCATCCATTCGGCCTGGTCGGCAACTCCATTCACCACCCAAATTGTCTCACATGTGCAGCAATGCCGAACAGGGTCTTCTTTTCCATCACCGTGGAATTTGGGTAACTTTTCCTTGTTCGTTGCCATATTCACCCTCTGGGCTGGGACAGTGGTTTGTACTACCTGTTGTACTGCGGATTGAGCCGCTTGGTTCACGGGAGGTCCTTGTCGTGCCACAGGTTGGGGTGCTCCTCCGGTCGATCCTCCGGAACTATTTCCGTTAACAGATGTTCCCGAACTACTCGGAGTGGTGTGATCCGCGTGCCTTTCCGTCTCTTTGACACTTTTGGCGGCAACTGCACCCTGCTCCCTACGTTCGGCTTCCTCTTCTGCCTTCCTACACGCTTCTGTCCTTGGTGTTAAAGTTAAGGTCCACAATAAGTTCATTGTTTCCTTTAACAGGTCCTCGTCGTCACTTTCGCCTCTCTCCTGGTTAGGTTCCTTTAGACCGTTGCGTTCACTTACCCCCTCCAGTAGTCTATCGGCACATCGCCTCCTGAACCTCTCCCTTCGCTCGGCTTGCTATTGTTCAAGTATTGCTTTTCGCAGAACTTGTTCTTCTTCGGGTTCCTTCCTTAAATTCCTATTCTTATTTAATTGGTTGAGCATAAATGCCTTCCTTCACACCAACAATCAACACACAATATAAAATAAAGGGACACTTTTATTCATTCATATTTTATTACAATCTCTTCATGAATGATCTTGTCATTCTTATTTTTACAGTGTCCTTCCTTTCGTCACTTTCAGATGTGACTATTCCCGATGGGGTTTCCCATCACGTTCTTCCTGGAGTCTTTTGTTGACTCGTTCGTGGTACTCCCGAAGGATTTCCTGCCTTCGTTCCTCTCGAGCGATTTCTTCCTGGCGAAGTCTCTGCGCGAGCGTTGCTTGTGCTAGAAGCCTCGGAAGGTGATGCAGCAGACAGTTAGCCGTCGGGCCCACGTTCAGTGCCTCCCACACAATATCTTCTGGCACAGTGGCTCTCGTGGCTTCTCTCCGCACGAAGGTTTCAATGGTCGCGGTGAGTGTGACTCGGAAGTCGTTCGTCAGGTGGTCCTCCCCTTCAAAAAGTTCGCCATTATCGTCTATTCGCCCATTAACATCTATTGGTATTCCCATTTATGGACGATACTCCATTTGCCTTTGTCCCGATTCGAAAGGCAATGGCACCAAATGTTTACCCGATGGGTAGACTTGTTACAGACGCACAGACATTAACAGGATATGTAACTTAACAGCCACCAACAAAGACTACCTAAGATCTAGTTATGAAGACTTTGACATTTGGCATTGATCAATAATCAAGCATCATAGATTCATACTATGAAACAATTTAGTTTTATGGATCTTACAGATACTAATAGGCATACGTTTCATGGATCTTCATCTTACATACATTTATGATTTGATGTCGTATGGATCTTCATCTTACATACATTCTATGATTTGACTCATTATGATCCTATGATTTCTATTTACTTTAGCTACAATTTACATTTTACGTGTAACGTATGTGATGGATTTATCATTTATGTTCCTTGTTTATGTATGTTAGCTTCTATTTGATGATGTTATAGTGTGTTTAAGTTATTTTCAATAAAGGGTGCATGAAATAAGTTTTAAATTGTTAAAATCTCTAAATTTTAAGGGTTTTTTAAATTTACCGATTCATGGCCGATTCGATTCCGATTCATGGCCGATTCACGATTCGATTCGGCCTTGCCGATTCCGATCCGATTCCGATTCTCGTTTCTTTGGTCCATAGTATATGCAGTATGAGTCGTGAGATAATATCACTGTCTTTGATAGTAAGAACCATAATATCTTTCATGGCCACATATCTTCATCATGTGTGTCTTTGATTGTGGTGAAGAAGTGATGTAATATGTTATAGATCAAGTCTTGCAACTCCAAGTCCAAAAGGCTACTTGTCCTAATCTCCGCAAATATTTATAATATGGTCACCCTTCTCGAGTAATGTGTACTATTGATGTCATCTAGGTTGCTGAAACTGTCTGCAATTAGGCATATTACTTCTTTCATTGTGTCATCTTCATAAGGTACTACAGGTGCCAAGATTCTCATTATCTTACCTAAACAAGAGGCAACCAACAATCTGATCTCCTCACCATGCTGCCTCCACTGTAGTGTGTGCAGAGCAGAATCGAGAAAAATGTTGAGCTTGCATGTAATGTCCCTAGTATTTCTGAAATATTTCCTTAGACATTAACCTGCAAGAAAGATGTTAGCAACAATAGTATGGACACATAAATATGAATAAAAAACTAATTAATTAACTATCTACCCCAACTACTAACCCCTCCAAAAGGAAGTCTACCAAGTCGGGCACATAACCTTAATAAGGACCCTTGTGTCCTTTGATTAGATCTTGCCGTCGTCCTCTGAAGCGCATCCTTAGGGACTTCCTGAGCAAAGTCTGCCAAGTCGGGCTCATGACCTTATAAGGATCTTTTATAGTCCTTGGCCCAATCTTGCCGTCATCCACTGGAGCACATCACTCAGGGCTTATAGGCTGTCCATTGGTCCATTCCTCTTCTTGGAAAATGTTTTCTCTATCCAAGGCTTAGTACATATGCATATGTGGGTCATCAGTGTACACTGGCTTAGTGGAGGTCTTAATCCCCCTTGAGAGTTCTTTCCCATTACTTTGTCAATAGTTACTTTTGATAAGAAAATTACTTTGTCAATAATATCATTAATGAGTTATCATTTACAAATCTGAAATGAAATACTATTTATGAATTTAAATGAAATTATGTTCTTTTATATCATGTAAGTTTTTGAATGATTAACCCGGATATATATCCAAATTATATTACTCATATATATTAAATCTGAATCATCCTTACAAGAATCTAATATATATATATATATATATATATATCCAAATTATATTATATATTAAATCTGAATCAATAAAAGAATCTGAATTATATTAATTATATATTAAATCTGAATCAATAAAGAATCTGAAATAACATAAATAACATATATATATATATATATAAAATACTTACAAAATAATTATATTGCTGTTGAATTTCTCCTTTATTTTCCTGATCGAATTCTCTCTTTATTCTTCCCTTATCGCTGATTGAATTCTTTTTCATTTGCTGTTGAATGTTTTTGGGATTGATCACTGTTTATAGATGAATTTATTGACAATGCATGTATATTTGTTCCATCACTGTTTATGCTTGACATCGCATATATGAAGTCAACCAATCATATAAAATTGATCGTTTATTCCACGAGTCTAAAGTTGAGCAAGGCATCTGTAGATTGTACTGTCACGGGACTGTTATGTCCCTATTAATAATTAATATTATTTCTAATGAAGTAAAACAGGATTCATGTCCCTTTTCACAAATGATGGACTGCCGATATATAGATCTGTGAGGAGACATGACTTTCTCTAATTGAAGAGATGTGTCACTTCTCCTGCCTCCTACGGTTGGGCTTTTCCATGTCCCTCCTTTAGTTTCTAATGGTACTGTTACCTTTATTAATTACCATCAGCATAGTTTTATACTCACCGATTAGAGTATAGTGAGTAATATAGGATGTCTAGAGAAATAATATTAAATCTTTACTCATATAACATTACCTTATTAATATTAAGAAATGATATAATATTAATTATATTAGTTATTATGATATAATATTAATTATTAATTATTATATCTTCAATTCATATAATATTATATTATTGATAATTTGATATTAAAGAATGATATTTAATTATTGATTATTATATCTTTTTTCTATATAATATCATATGATTAATATGAATAGTTGATTATTAATTATAATTATAATTATAATTATTAAAATATTGCTTTGAGACAAATTATATCAGAAATGTGGGAAATCACAATATATTTTGTTAATTATATTATTTATTTATTATACAATATATCATATGAATAGTATATATTAATAATATTCAACTATTATTAATTATTTATATTATGATCATTATTATATATTTTATAATAAATTCAATAATAATACATATTTAATCTATTTATATACTCGTTAAAACATTACTATGACTATTTATTTCATTTATCTATTTATCTTTATTGCCATGATTAGAGGGTTAACGAGGGACATGACATTGAGACCCTGCCCAGAAACACCAACATATTACTAGATATTAGAGGAGCTGATTAAATAAAAATTATAAGGCTTAATGCCTTAGTTTCCTTCCTAAGGCTGCTTTTCTAGGGCCTGCAAATCCTGCTACATATTCTCTAAAAGGAATCGTAGCTCGTACTTAAAGGTGGTGATGAAGTTTTGAGAAGCTACTGTACACTTCTCATAGAAATGATTAATATATATATGTCTTCAAAGTGGACCTTGAAAGACCTGCCACTCATGTTTATGCTGCCATCTATGTTTTGAAGGGGCAATACCACATATGTGGACTGCCGTACTTCTTTGCAGGGATTTAAACTTTCAAATATCATTGTTTGAATCAGATAGTAACTACAAAGAGGTTAGAAAGATTAAAATATTAATATTTTCTGTTATATGAAGAGCTTTATGAAAAAATTTGTTATTCACTACTTGCTACAGCACTACCAAAATTTTCAAAGAAATTCATTGTGAATAATTTTATGCAATATTTTTGTATGATGTATCAATGGTTTGTAAATTAGTACTAAATTCTAAGTCACAAGGTTTGAGTTCGGCAACAATGAAATTCGGATGAAGTTCGACAGAGGTAAAATGTTGGGAAAAAATTCGATATTAAATTCGCCTAATATATATTTGAATTTTTAAAATATATAAATAATAAATCCATTAAGTTGTCAAAATTATTTAACAGTACTAAATTTAAAATTAAATTATATTATAAAATAAACTAGTCAAATGTATAATTTATTAAAATAAAATAATATTATGTTAATTTAAAATTCATATAAATATAAATATACATATTTTCAGTTATTAAATTAAAATAAATTTAGAAATAATATTAAGATAAATATATTCAACTTTTTTATTTTAATTTGTCAATAGATAATATGTAAAATTTTATAGAAAGAGGTACGAGATATGTTAAATTTTATAAAAGAGGTACTAGATATTTTAATTTGTCAATAGATAATATGTTAAATGTTAAATTTTATAATATGTTAATTTGTCGCGATATTCAGACGGACTTTCATTTCCGTCATATTCAAAGATATGCAAAGAGCGATGGACTTTTCCATCGAAGGCGGGAAGAATCTGTTACAGGCACAATAAAGTTTGCTATTATGCGTGTTCCTGCTGCGGCAAATTGGGAGAGCTGCAGAAAACTGTATCTCCAAAGTTTGTTGTGGCTAAACTGAAACCCTACACTATGTCTATATTTCTAGCTCTCAAATGGGCTTAGATACTTCATCAAATGCAATTCGCAATGGATTTTTTGTGATTCCTCAAGATGAAAAACACAGAAATCTTGATCCGTACAAATTTAAGGTCGAACTTGACGATTTTTTTAAATTTTATAAGAGTTCGCCGAATTTTGAACTTCATACACAAAGTTCGGCGAACCCTGTGACACAGACTAAATTGATTATTTACAAAAGAAATTCAAAAACAAGTTGGAAACCATCTCAGACCAGCCAGCATGCAAACTGTTTGATGAAATGCCTGTGTAAACTAACATATTTTGTAATATTTTTGGGATAAGTGGAAAGCAATTTCTAGGATGGTTATTACATGACATGCATCAATGATTTTGATCTCCAACTTATAGACAAATGGAACTTGTATAAGAAAACTATGAAATTTTCCTTAAAGCTTGGTTGAATCCTAATCTGAATGAGCTTGCAGGACATTCTTTGTTCCCATAACAAATAGCATACTTTCAGTTCCAAACAGTAAAAGGGGTGAATCTTGTCTATAAAATAAATTGGAAATCTGACTTGAAGCCTGGTTAAATCCTCGATATGCAGATATGCTATTCATAAACAAAGATTTGTTTGCAGAAAATAAGGTATTTATTAAATTTCGGTGGTACAATATTAAATACCAATTATGTTAAATTTAGACTAGTTCCAAGGTATCTGATGTTTAAAATTATCTGCGATCTTTCAGTAGATGTTTTTCTGTGGCTTCCATAACTGTTGTGCATATAATGGAGTGGTCTATAATACAGGCTGAGGATAATATGATGAACTCCGAATGGTAAAATCTAGAGCAACAAGGCCCAGAGGGTGTAGACTGGATGATTAATCCATTGAAAGGCATAGATAGTTGTTGCAGGTTCAAATCACCGGCTTCACCCACTGCATGGGTAAGGGCAGCTCATGTTGCCAGAAATTATAGGGGCTGTATAATTAGGACCTCACAAATCGGACCCTGGCTAGTGCCTATCCTCTATAGCAAAGAGAAAAATCAAGGCCAAACAAGACTATGGAAAAGTAAGCAAAACTGATTTTGAGGGTTTTTCTTTGAGGAATTGAAATGCGGATGGAAAAAAATAAAACTCTTGAGACTTGCTGTGCAGAATCCTGTGGAGACCAAAAAAATAATGTTACACCACAAGGATGGATGAATTGATCAAATGAGTAGCAATGACCTTACTCTTTGATGCTTTTCTTAGGTATATATGTGCTTTCCTTTATTAATGTAATGAAACTCTTTGATAAATAAAATGTACAGAAACAGATGCATTAACAGACTCAGGAAATTACAAAATTGAAATCCACATCCACTAAAAGTAATTACCTGGCCATGAATAATGAATCATGGTATGCCCTGCTGATCATGAGCTTGTAGTTTAAATTCAGATGCTTGGATGTGTCCTTCATTGCTTCAATTATAGATTCATAACAATGAGCTGGTGGGTCCTGATTCACAATATGGAACTCTGACAGTGTAACCTGACGTTTTTTGGCTATTTCTAAAGCGGATTGATAAATCTTTTGGACTATAGTGTTTCTGCGTTCTTCATCAATATCTCTAGTGTCTGAAAAGTAACAAAACCAGATGAATTTATGAGTCTCTTGATGTTACAAATAATAAAACTGAAATATACTCAAACAGATTTTAGACAAGACCTGCTGCATGCATTATACAATTAGTCTGATATCTAAATCAAGTGTATTTAAGCCCTTTATGTCTTCACTACTTACCTTGCAATATAATTGTGTTTCCTTCCAATCAAAGGATCTATAGTATGTCATGATAGTAACCGTACATCAACTTTTGAATTCTAGAAATTTAAGCTTAGTCCATGAAATTCAAAGAGTTACCAGAATATTAAAAGAAGCTTCATCACTTAATATTTCAAGACATAATCCATAACAAGAGCTAAGCAATTTTTTGACCCCAATAGGCTTGTATTCAGTTGCATGATTTGCTGAAGGATATTTCAGTTCTAACCTAACTAAGCTAACAGGGTAAAGACTGCTTCAACCTTGCAGCTGTTTTCTAACTTGATTATTTAATTAACAGCTTTATCATATCATTTGGTTTTGAGTTTCTATTGAGGATGATCCCATTTTTTACACTAAAGAAGCTCCACCTACCCACTTATAAACAATGTATTGCAAATAGAATTCATAATGGAACCATCCCACTTTGATTATATATGTAAGCCACAGTAAGCTTATAAGAAATCAAATGCACCAAAAGCTTTGCCAACCTAGAAACACATGTTTTAGTGTGCACGCCGCTATGTTGGTCTGCTAGCATATATCTTTACACTGGCACTGAAATTGCTTGGATATGCTTATGAATTTTGCAGGTCCCTTTGCCAAATGATTTTTAACAATGTACATGTGCGACAGGTATAGAAGACTTGTGAAAAATAGCTATATAACTCAAGGATACATTGTAATATCCCCATTTTGAGCGAGCATCGGAGTTAGTGGATTTAGCCTATCATTGGGTCTTTGTAGGCTAATTTTGGTGATTAGAGGACCATATTGTGGGTTTTGGCCCTGTTTTGAGGGACTTACTATTTATAGTAACTCAACATATGGTTCTACTAAGCACAGATGATTTAGGAGTTATATGATGCTCTCAGATTTTATTTCCGGCTTCCGGGTTGGACTCCAAGATTCTTGGAGGGAGCATCTATTTTTAGTAAGTCACCTTGTCAGGTTCATTCATCGTCTTTCTTCATCAGGATGATACCTGTGCTATCAGATTTCGATTCTGATGTTTCTTCAGTCATTTACACAAGATGGGTGAATTATGATTATTATTTAATTAAATTGGCTAAGGTTGCTACTTTTCTTGAGATTGCATATTGGACACCTTGGTGTTATAGCTTGTTGGACCCGGGTTGAGAAGTTTTAAATCTTGAGCACATAAAACAGGGACCCTATGTGTCAGAATATCATTATATTAATGAACAGGTCACTTTTGGAGCAATGAGAGAGTTTAAATTCATAAAGTGACTTTATTATATGTCATCTTTAAATTATAACATAAAGTTGCTTTATGAGAAATGAAATTAAAGTAAATTAAAGGAGATGAAGACAAATGAAAATTGAATATTATCAAAGGGGATTCAAATTTCATTTCATTCATTCTATTGTGCATTTGATATTATTGATTTGTGTGAAGAGAAATTTGGACCAAGGGTTTCAGAATTTCAAACTTGGAGAATTGTGAATTCTTCAAAAATTTTACAAGCAGTTGAGGTGTTGAAATAAACATTGAGATTTGCTACAATGTGGGCTTCATTCAAAAGTTCAATTTGAGCTTACAGGAGAAGAATTAATACAGAGTTTGAGTCAGTTTGAAGGTTTTTTCTGATGGTGATAGCAACATTATACCCTAGGTTGTTATCAGTTATTAAATCGCAGCTTTGGTAATTGTTGTGAAGAGAGTTTGAGGCAGCCGCACTCAGCTGCAGACCCACGTGAATCACTGCATGCTAGATGGCTGGGTCTAGAGCAGAACAATCTTATCTTGGCATTCAATTTCAAATTGGAGTTGGCCGCTGGAAAAATTCAGGCATTGTTTATGACAGTCCCAACTAGTGCTAAGAGGGAAGGGGTAAATCAGCACCTCTTTAAACTTTTTCCTTTTAATCCGGTGAAGTAAACTTACAGCAAACAAGCAAGCAGATTTAAGCAAATAATAACAGTAAGTAAACAAACACACAGTGACACCAGATTTATCACATGGAAACCCAGTCAGGGTGAAAACCACGGTGTGAGGAGACCTCACAAATTTTGTACTCTTCTAGAGTACACCCTATTAAGAGCCTTCCTGGTTAAAGGATAAAAAACACACTTGTTAGATGCGACCCGGTCAAGGGATTTATTACAATAAAGTCGGTTAGTGCCTGCCTTGTTACAGGACTTTGAGCACCTTACAAGATGTCACCCGGTTAAGGGATTTGATACAAGGGACCTGTTAGAGTCCACCCAAAACACTAGGATTTCACTTACAGCAAACAAGCAAGCAGATTTAAGCAAATAATAACAGTAAGTAAACAAACACACAGTGACACCAGATTTATCACGTGGAAACCCAGTCAGGGTGAAAACCACGGTGTGAGGAGACCTCACAAATTTTGTACTCTTCTGGAGTACACCCTATTAAGAGCCTTCTTGGTTAAAGGATAAAAAACACACTTGTTAGATGCGACCCGGTCAAGGGATTTATTACAATAAAGCCGGTTAGTGCCTGCCTTGTTACAGGACTTTGAGCACCTTACAAGATGTCACCCGGTTAAGGGATTTGATACAAGGGACCTGTTAGAGTCCACCCAAAACACTAGGATTTCACTATTGTAGTTGCTAGAAAACAATAGAGATTGACCTTTTACAATTGGTTTTGCATAGCCTGATAAGATCTCTGTTTGTGCTCACTAAGAATCGTCACTAGTCACAACATGTGAGTTCTCTACTACAGTTGTGCTTCTCTGCACACACTTCTTTCTCTACTTCTCTTTATGATTTACCCTAGCTTCTTTTAAGCTTTTCAGGTTCACTCTTTTCTCTGGCAAAATGAAGGCAACTTCTATTCGCCATAGGCAGAAGAATATATAGGGTTCAAACCCTAATTGTGTTCATTATGCATGACCTAATTTCAAATCCTTATCGGATTCATCACTTAGTGAAGTGCCAATTATCTAAGGAAACATCCGATGCATCCCCTTCCTTTATCTGTCCAATGATGAAAACAGTAGTTGCATGTCAGACAACTTTCCTTCATAGGAGATAACACTTTGATTTAAAGCCACTGATTCCGGCTTTAGATCCTTCAGTCGCACCTCACAAAGCCATTGATTCCGGCTTTAAATCCTTCAACTGCGCCTTAGACCGATCACCAAGATAACTCAAAGTCACCCAGATTTACTGCGATAAATCCTAGTTAAAAGAGTTGGTTGGAACAGATAGTTGACTATGACTTCCTCGATTCGTGACCGGAGTCATTAATATACCGATTACGGTTGAGTTCAGTTCTTCGTGCTGTGAACCGGTAAGAGTTCCTATTCCTGTCCCTTCCTTGGTTTACCAGTCGCACCGTCCTCGATTTCTTGTCCCTTCCTTGGTTTACTGGTTGCACCATCCCCGGTTTGTTGTCCCTTGCTTAGCTTACCGGTTGCATCGTCCTCAGTTATAATTCTTGACACTGATTAGCTTATTGTTATATCTGTACTTGTCCACACTGGTTGTAGCATGGTTCTCAACTGATGTTGGAATCCTCTTTTCCTTTGCTGTGTACATAGCCCGGTGGCTAAGGCTTTGTATAGTGATCCTTTTTTCATATAGATCTCCTTGGTTCTAGAGGTGACAGGTCTCTATACGCTCTTTGCCAATCAATGACAACACTAGTACCGGTAGCAGGCTTACCGGTTATCATCACTTAATGCCAACAATCTCCCCCTTTGGCATTGATGGCAAAACTGATGGGCAATCACCTTACTGTGCTTGTATCTCTTTACCGTCTTTGGTTATTGCCACACTTTCCCCCTTTTTGACAATGATGCCAAAGGCTAGTCAGAGAGACTACCTTTGTCTAATCTGCTCCCCTTATGAGCAGCACTCCTTTTTCATCAGTTCAGAAAAGATGAGGTTTAACCCTCTGTTGAAGCATAATGAACTGATGACCACCCTTACAGGTTTACTAAAGATCGTGTAGGGGTATCACCCCTAGTTTACCTCTGAGATACTCAAAAGTACTCTTTGGTAATGACTTTGTGAAGATATTAGCAATTTGTTCCTTGGTGGGAACATACTGCAGTCTCACCTCCTTGTCTTGTACCAGCTCTCTCAAGTAATGATACTTGATAGCAATGTGGTTTGTCTTGGAGTGCATAACAAGGTTCTTGGATATGTTAATTGCACTAGTGCTATCACAATAGATAGCTATCGGTTCAGGTATCTGTTCTTTAATTCCTTCCAGCAGTTGTTTTATCCAGATTACCTGTGTGCAATTGATTGCTGCAGCAACATATTCGGCCTCTGCAATAGATTGAGATATACAATTTTGTTTCTTGCTAGTCCAAGAAACAATTCTTCCACCGAGAAAGAATGCACCACCACTTGTGCTCTTTCTGTCATCAATGTTTCCAGCCCAATCTGCATCGGTGTATACTTTTACTTCGAATCCTCCCTTGTGAGGAAACCATAATCCATAATCCTCAGTTCCTCTTAGATATTTGAATATTCTCTTTACTGCTATTAGATGTGTCTCTTTGGGATTTGCAGAGAATCTTGCCACTATGCCAACTGCATGTGCAATGTCCGGTCTACTGTGAACAGCATACTGCAGTTTACCTATCATGGACCGATACATTGTTTCATTCACTTCTTTAGCATCATCCTCCTTTGATAACTTGAGGTTAGTTATCATTGGGGTCCCAACCAGTTTAGAATCATCGAGTTCAAAGGTCTTAAGAATTTCTTTGATATATTTGGACTGAGAGATGAAAAATCCTTCTTTCAGCTGATGGACCTGTAGTCCAATGAAAAATTTTATTGCGCCTGTCATAGACATCTCAAATTCTTTCTTCATCTCTTCAGCGAAGGCTTTGCTCATCCTGTCATCTCCTCCAAAGATGATATCATCCACGAAGATCTCAGCAATTAGATTTCCATATTTTCCAGTCTTGAGATACATGTTGTTGTTGTCCCCGGTTCTTGTGAATCCTATGGTTAGAAGGTATGAATGCAACCTCTCATACCAAGCCCTTGGAGCTTGCTTCAGCCCATAAAGAGCTTTCTTCAATTTACAGACCATTCCATCCTTATGTGCAGATGTGAAGCCTTCCGATTGTTCAATGTAGACTTCTTCCTCCAGTATTCCATTTAGGAATGCAGACTTAACATCCATCTGGTATACTTTAAATCCTTTGTGAGCAGCATAAGCAAGTAGAATTCTTACTCCTTCCAGTCTTGCTACTGGTGCAAAGGTTTCTCCATAATCCAGTCCAACTTCCTGAGCGTATCCTTTGTAGACCAATCTTGCCTTATTTCTTATGACTTTTCCATCCTCATTCAACTTGTTCCTGTAGACCCACTTGGTTCCTGTGACATTTTTGTCTTTAGGTCTTCGCACAAGTTCCCATGTATCGTTCTTTTCAATCTGCTCAATTTCTTCCTCCGTGGCCTTGACCCAATTGTCATCTTCTAGAGCTTCCCTGGTGGATTTGGGCTCTACACAGGAAAGTAAGCAAATATTCTCTCTAGTCTTTTTCCCGGTTAAGATATTTGCATGTTTATCACCAATTATATTATCAGTGGAATGATATGTGACATATCTTGGAAGAACCGGTCTTTGTTCCCGATCTGGTTCTTCCGGTTGAGCATTATCTTCATCATGGTTCGAGGCATCTTGTTCACCATCTTGCGTTAGCCTGTTGAGTTCAGGCACAATCTCTTGATCTAGATGTCTGTCCATGTGAATTTCTCTTTCATCTTCAGTCATTCTTTCGTTGAACTCAAAGGCATTTCCTTCATTTAGGCCTTCAACACTGTCATGATCATCATGACCGGTCTTCTTGTTTGGTTCTGAAGATTCATTAACTTTTACATTGATGCTTTCAATTATCTTGCGTGTTCTTTTGTTCAAACACTGATAGACCTTGCTTTTGGTAGAGTAACCCAAAAATGTTCCTTCATCACTCTTAGGATCAAGCTTCCCAGAGTACATATCTTTTTTAATGTAACATTTACTACCAAAGATCTTGAAGTAGCCTACACTGGGAGTATGCTTAAACCATAGTTCAGAAGGAGTCTTACCGGTTCCCTTTTTGACTTGAATCCGATTGAGTGTGTAGACAACAGTACTGGCAGCTTCTCTCCAGAAGTGATGAGGCAGATCCTTTTGAATTAGCAAGGTTTTGGCACAATCAATCAGCGTCCTGTTTCTTCTTTCTGCTACTCCGTTTTGCTGAGGAGTCCTTGGTGCAAATAGCTGCATTTTTATTCCGTGCTCCTCACAGTAGTGAGTGAACTCTTGAGAGATATATATCACCTCCTCTGTCTGATCTCAAACACCTCAAACTTTTACCGGTTTCTTTTTCCACTCTAGCTTTGTAGATTTTGAACATGTGGAAAGCTTATGATTTCTCCTTCAGAAAGAGTGTCCACATCATTCTGGAGAAGTTGTCTACAAAGAGCATAAAGTACCAGTCTCCATGGTAGCTCTTTGTTCTCATTGGTCCACACGTGTCAGTGTGTACCAAGTCCAGAACATTCTCAGCAGAGGACTTACTATTGAAAAATGTTTCGGTCAACTTTCCTAACTGACAATCTTTGCAAATACCCTTGATGAGCTTGGCAATCTCAGGAAGTCCTCTTCCTGTTTTCTTTTTGCTCACTTTGACAATACTGTCAAAGTTTATGTGGCAAAGCCTCTTGTGCCATAACCAACAGTTGTCTTCTTTGGTCATAAGACAGATTTTGCTTGATTCTCCTTTGACCAAGGCTATGAGACAAGCTCCTTCCATTGAGTCTAGGTAGAAGAGGTTACCTTTGCTCTGTCTACCGGTTGCAACATGAGTTCCGGATTGATTCTTTACTATACAGGAACCTTGTCCGAATTCCAGCAGGAATCCTTTGTTATTCAATTGTGCAACACTCATCAACTTGTACTTGAGTCCTTCAACCCAGTACACATCTTCGCAGAGAGAATTGTTGCAGAGAGTAATAGAACCTTTACCTTTAATGGCACAAGGGGCATTGTTTCCAAAGGTAACTGATCCCCTATCATTGAGCTCCAAGTTGATGAACTTGTCCTTGTCACCGGTCATGTGGTGAGTACATCGGCTGTCAATGATCCAGTCATCATACTGATGAGACTTGGATATGAGTGCAACTTCATTTATAGCTAAATTCTCCTCCTTTATTGCAACAAAAGCAATTTCTAGATCCTCTGAGTCTTCAGACTCATTGTCAGTAACTCCTTCCTCTGCAAGATAGCATTCCTTCTTTGCTTTGCTCTTAAACTGGTCTCTTTTATCTTTAGATTCATTATCAGGACACCTTGCAGCAATATGTCCTATCTTGTTGCAGGAGAAGCATTTCAAGGGGAGTTTCCCTTTGTACTTCCCTTTTCATCTAGGCAATCTCCTAGCGATGATGCTTCAAACTCATCTTGCTCCATCTCCTCTGAGAGCAAATTCTCGACAAGGTTGCCAATCTTTCCGGTAGAGCAATTACCGGTTTCTCTTCCCTTTTTGGTGGAAGAGACGTTGACATTGACTTCAATGCTGCTTCCTAAACAGATAAGTTATTATCAACATTACTTAATTCGAAGGTAGCCAGCTTACCGATTAGGGAGTCTAGGGTGACTTGATCTTTGATCACTGATCTGAGCTCTTGAATGGTAGAGATCTTGATGGCATACTGAGGTCTGAGAGTTCTCAATATTTTGCTAACCACCTCTTCACTGAGCTTTCCTCCAATGCTTCTGATGGAGTTGATCACCTTTTTGATCTACTTGCTATATTGCTCGATATCTTCTCCTTCGTTCATCCTCATGTCATCATACCTTCCTCTAAGGCTTTCTACGTTGGCCCTTTGACCATTTGGATCCCCTCCATAGACCGTTTGCAGCTTGCCCCACATCTTGAAGGCAGAATCAAAATGTTCTATCTCGGCATACACATGATCAGGTAGTGTGCTGGCTATCATGTCCTGAGCAGCCGTGTGCTCGGCTTTGATCTTTTGTCGATCGGGTGTCACCGTGCCAGTGGGTTCAGTGTAGTCAGTCGTGACATGGTTCTAGTATTGATCGTCGTTGGTCTTCATGTACAGCTTCATCTTGATGCACTAGAGAGTAAAGTTTTCTTTTGAAAAATTTGGTCCTTCGTTTCTCATCATCTTGAATTTTTCTTTGTGCGGTCAAACAGCAAAGAAAACATACCTGAAAGCTCTGATACCAATTGACAGTCCCAACCGGTGCTGAGAGGGGAGGGGTGAATCAGCACCTCTTTAAACTTTTTCCTTTTGATCTGGTGAAGTAAACTTACAGCAGACAAGCAAGCAAATTTAAGCAAATAATAACAGTAAGTAAACAAACACACAGTGACACCAGATTTATCACGTGGAAACCCAGTTAGGGTGAAAACTACGGTGTGAAGAGACCTCACAAATTTTGTACTCTTCTGGAGTACGCCCTGTTAAGAGCCTTCTTGGTTAAAGGATAAAAAACACACTTGTTAGATGCAACCCGGTCAAGAGATTTATTACAATAAGGTCAGTTAGTGCCTGCCTTGTTAGAGGAATTTGAGCACCTTACAACATGCCATCCGGTTAAGGGATTTGATACAAGGGACTTGTTAGAGTCCACCCAAAACACTAGGATTTCACTATTGTAGTTGCCAGAAAACAATAGAGATTGACCTTTTACAATTGCCTTTGCATAGCCTGATAAGATCTTTGTTTGTGCTCTCTAAGAATCGTCACCAGTCGCAACAGGTGAGTTCTCTACTACTGTTGTGCTTCTCTGCACACACTCCTTTCTCTACTTCTCTTTCTGATTTACCCTAGTTTCTTTTATGTTTTTTAGGTTCACTCTTTTCTCTGGCAAAATAAAGGCAACTTCTATTCACCATAGGCAAAAGAATATATAGGGTTCAAACCCTAATTGTGCTCATTATGCATGACCTAATTTCAGATCCTTATCAATCACTTAGTGAAGTGTCAGTTATCTAAGGAAACATCTGATGCATCCCCTTGCTTTATCTGTCCAATGAAGAAAACAGTAGTTGCGTGTCAGACAACTTTCCTTCATAGGAGATAACACTTTGATTTAAAGCCACTGATTCCGGCTTTAGATCCTTCAGTCGCACCTCACAAAGCCATTGATTCCGGCTTTAAATCCTTCAACTGTGCCTCAGACTGATCACCAAGATAACTCAAAGTCACCCGGATTTACTACGATAAATCCCGGTAAAAAGAGTTGGTTGGAACAGATAGTTGACTATGACTTCCTCGATTCGTGACCGGAGTCATTAATATACCGGTTACGGTTGAGTTCACTTCTTCGTGTTGTGAACCAGTAAGAGTTCCCGTTCCTGTCCCTTCCTTGGTTTACCGATCGCACCGTCCTCGGTTTGCTGTCCCTTCCTTGGTTTACCGGTTGCAGCGTCCTCGATTTGTTGTCCCTTGCTTAGCTTACCGGTTGCACCGTCCTCGATTATAATTGTTGACACCGGTTAGCTTATTTCTATATCTGTACTTGTCTACACTAGTTGTAGCATGGTTCTCAGCTGATGTTGGAATCCTCTTTTCCTTTGCTATGTACATAGCTCGGTGGCTAAGGCTTTGTATAGTGATCCTTCTTTCATATAGATCTCCTTGGTTCTAGAGGTGATAGGTCTCTATACGCTCTTTGCCAATCAATGACAACACTAGTACCAGTAGAAGGCGTACCAGTTATCATCACTTAATGCCAACAGTTTAGAGATTTTGAAAAGTGTTGGGCTCAATATCTGTGCTGCAATATCTCTGCTGCAATTTAATTAATATTTCTCCATGCATTGTATATATATATAAATCAACAAGAATTAATCATAGTTCAATGCATTGGACAATTGTTTTAGAATTACTTTAATGCAAAGTTTTTATCTTGCCTGGCAACATTTTTTAAAAATTCAAGGAAATGCTTATTTATTTCAAAACTCGGTTATATATTAAATCTGCATAGTGTTGATGTCAGTTTTGTCCAACTACATAACACATAGCAATTGAATACTTGATATGGAATACCAAACACTCAACCCTCTCTTTAAAAGTAAATACTCATGAAGAACATGAGAAAACTGCAAGGTTCCTTACACTTGTGGATGCTAACTCAGTTATATTAATGTGATTTTGTTGGTTAATCACGTAGGCGGGCTTACGTTGTTCATTCAAGGATGTCAAATTCTTGCCGTGATGGTGATGTGATTTAGCTTTGCAGTGTATATTCAAATGACTTCTTCTTTTTATATCACTTCTAACTTTGCTCTTCAAAACTTCAACTATCTAGATTACTTCTACTTATAAATATGGATGGGAAACTAATGGATGGACTAGGATTCCTACCAAATGGAGGCTTGCCTGCGACTTCAACTCCACCCAGTGCAAAGCTTCAAAGGATCTCAAAAGGTTTTCATATCAACACCTTCCCCTCAATCCAACTTGAGTACAAATTAAGGATCTAATGCCAATTGAACTTGAGCACAATTACTAAATTAACACACAAGGCACCGTTGCATCTACAAGGAGCTAGTGGCCTAGTTTTATAGAATCCAATCAAACATCCACCAATATCACCACACAATCTATCTTCTTCTACTCTTACCTTAACAACTTTGAAATGAAATCCTATTTTAATTAAGAGATGTAAAGAACCATGCAAATACACCAAAATGATCATGCATATCCACCATGCAAGCCACAACAATGAATAGAGAACAATTTTGATACTATTTTGGCAACAATTCTCCAACATAACTCTCTCTTGAAATGAGAACAAATGGCCCTATATAGAGGCTCAAAATTACGAGTGGCCAAGATTAAGGGGCAAAAGCAAGGGCCAAGATTAAACCTTACAAACCCTAATTAGGGTTACCATCTTTCAACCAATTACATGAGGGCACCAACTTTGTGGGCCAATGAGAAAATTACAATAATCTGTCAACCAATGAGAACATAGGACACTTGGCATGATTTGATTGCACGCACATGAAATTGCCACCTCATCAACCTTATCTTATAAATTTATTTAATCCTTGAGATGAGGTGAAGCCTTGGATGCTTGAGCTCGTCCTTAGAAACTTTCTCATCACCACTTGAACTTGCTTGTACCTGATGTCCTGACCTTGAAAGGGTAAGGTCTCCATGCACTTGGGGTAATCTTGCCTTGGCCTCGGTGGCTTGCCTGGATGTGAACATTATTGCAATTTGAGAGCCTTGCTCTTGGCCACCGCCTTGAAATCGAACTTGACCTCTTTCAACCTTTTGTCTCGCTTTCCTCCTTCATTATCCTTGCCTTCCTTAACCTTCCTTCCTACTCAAATTTGGTTTGCATGCACCCCCCTCTGCTTCGATACTCTTGGGTTCTGGGGGCACCTGCCCTGGGCATACCTCCTGCAAGGCCCACAATCCACCCATTACTTGATTTGAAATAATCATTAAGTTCATCAATTGCCTCCTAGCTAGTTAGTGAGTTGGTTCCTTCACCGCCTAATTAAGCTATGTGGAGTTCATCTTACATCCGAAATTATGTGAATTGTTCATTAGTCCATTTCTAATAGATAATTACAACTTAGTTTGTGTGTTGATCAATCTTACCATCCAAGTTATGATTGCTTTGTTTGTATCAATTTGTAGTCCATTCTTATCTTTCCTCTTAATGTGATTGAATCTAATTACTAGTTGTCTTTGTTTGATTTGCAATGAAAGAAAACAACTAGCCAAGGAAAGAAAACACATAACTACACTCCACGAGGCTCACCACCGAGGGCAAACTCCTAAACATGGAGGGCCAACCACATAAAAAAGTCCAAGTCCAAGTTCCTATTACATTGGTGAAATGTTCCAACACCTACCTCTTGACCTTTAGAACTTACCTACTTAGCCTGTTACAACTTATCAACAAAATGCATGACCCTCTTGGGTGCTAGAACCTTCTCAAATCTAACCAAGCTAGCTTGCACGAATAGCCAAGCCTTGCCTAGCCTCAAATATCTTCAAATCTCTTCCAATCTGCAATGAAACCTACTTCCTCGCTTTTACCTGTAATGAAAATATGGAATGGAGGGTGGGGGTGAAGCGGATGTAAGTGAAAGATGGAGATGGAGGATGGAGTTATGAAAATGTGGTGGCAACCTGTCTCCTTATCCTTCTTGGCCAAGGGGGAGTGGCCTTCCTTCAACCTGTCTCTTAACTGTATCATGTTCGCTGTGTCAATCCTGGTGTCACTCACTCGCTTCAATTTTGAGAAGAAGGTGGTCTTGGGCATCATGTCTTCCTTGTCTTACTTGGTATGCATTGCCCTTTGGCTCTTGCTTGCACTAGCATCCACCATCATAGCCCTTATTTCTGCCTCTTATTTCTACAATGTGAGATGGACTACACTTATCTCTGCCCCTCTAATCCTAGGGATGGAACTACCACTTATTTCTGCCTCTTCAATTCCTATCACACTACACTTATATCTGCCTCTTCATTCCTAGGGATGGGACTACCACTTATTTCTCCTCTTTGAATCCTATGAGATGGACTACACTTATCTCTCCACTTCATTCCTAAGGGTGGGACTACCACTTATATCTCCCTTCTTCGAATCCTCTGAATGAAAACTACACTTATATCTCCCTTCTTCAAACCCTAGATGAAATGATGAAGTGGTGGATGAATAATGCAAACAAGAAATGGAGAAAGAACCAAGCAAGAACAAGGGAAGAAATCTACCTTATAGACCAGCCTTCACTCAAAATTGAAGATCCTCCTCCACACCAACAATGAAGAAGACAACTCCACAAAATCTACTCCAAGACAAAATTCTCAGCCTCTTTTGATAAATTTGCTGGCACTTATCCAAATTCGTAGGCCTTCATCTAAATTTGCAAGCCCTTCTACAATTTCGCTGCCTCTTCTACAAGACAAATTCGCTGCCTTTCCCTGAACAAATTCGCAGGCTCCCTTGATGAATTGCAGCCTGCCCTACAATTTTTGCTGCCTCTCCTACAATTTTTGCAGCACTCCCTTTCAGATTTTCACAACTCTGCCAAGATCACAGTTAGGGCATAAAATTCGCAGCACTTCCTCCTTCAAATTCGCTGCCCTTCCTCCTTCAAATTCGCTGCACTAGCTCCAAATTTTCGCTCCTTTGCTCCAGAAATTCGCTGCCCCTAATAGACTGCCAAGACAAATGAGAAAAGATGAAAGAGGAAGAGAGGGGGGAGGCTCTCTTATATATCCGATTTTTGCCTCCTATTATAGGGCCGACTTGGCCTTGGAGGGAAAGAATTAAATTTAAAAAAATTGTCATTTCAAAACCCCTATTAAATGAAAATAAAATCGTAGGGCCCTAGGAGATATTAGATAGTTTCGAAATTGCCCAATTAATACATGAAAAAATCGCAAGTGGGCTGGGAAAAGAAGGGCTGTGTTGGAGGGTGAAAAAAAAATTAATTAATTAGGCCCGATCTCCAAGCCAAAATCGAAATTGAAAGGGGCTGCCAGCTGTAGGTTTAAAATTTGCCCAAGAAAAATGATTTTAATGCATTTAATCATGACAACCCCATCCAAAATTGAAAATTTTAAGCCAATTAAAATTCAAATAAATTCCAATTTCAATTTACTCTTTTTCTCCATTTAAAATTTTGAAAATCCCAATTGGCAATTTAATTAATTTTTTATTTTTTTGCAACCCAAAAATCATTTAGCAATTTAATTTCCATTTGGCAATTAATCTTTTTATATTTTGCAATTTATTATCTCTATTTGGCCATTAATTCAAATTTGGCAAATTAATTTCCATTTGGCAATTTAATTTCCCTTTTCACCACCAAAAATTTACAAGACTTTCCCAAAATATCCAAATCTACAATTATATTTTGAAAATGTTCAAGTTATCAATTACTCCAATTTTTCAAAATTCATTCAAGTCCAAAATTTGCAAGTTCGCACTGCCAGATATCAAAATAAAATGTTCTCCTCAAATTTCACTTGGCCTAGAGACAAAATCAACCATTTTAGGAAAACCAACGTTCCGTGCAAGGTGAAAACAAGCTATACCCTCCCAAGCACTTCAAAAAATCCAAGGTGTAAAATTTTCATTTCAAAACCTCTGGATCGCCCAAAATTCACTAAGGCACCCAAATACCCAGATCTAGGAAAATTGTCAAGGCTTGCTCGAAAATTGGGGGTCCCCAAATTCTTTGGGGCGATGGTGTGAAAACCTCACAACACATAGCAAATCGGTACTTTGGCAAAGTTAGAACCAGCAGGGGTTCTTTACAGTGGTATCAGAGCATGTTTCCTGCCATCATGTGGGGTTTGGAAATCTTGAGTTCCCACATTTGAGTTGTGAGTGATCAGCACTTTAGTTTTATTTTTGTCATGGATAAATACAAAAAACCAAGTAAATATGGGAACCAGTCTAGCAGTGTGTCATGTTACAGGAAACAATCAAGTGCCTTGGAAAATGAAATGGAGAAATTAAGGCAAACACAAGAAAGGCTAAAAGCCCAACTTGCAGATCTGGCCACTGTTGACAAGGCAACTAGTTTCATGGTTTCTATTAGCCGAAAAGACTACTTTATTATATGTCGGGTATTAGTTATGTTGTTTTGACAGTAATTAGTTATTACCGAAGGGTAGTTGGGTTGGGCGGTGACGTTTGGTCACACCCCTTTAGGTAGATAAATATGTACCACCTACAGGTGAAAAGGACAATGATTATAATATGAATGTACTCATACGTTGGAGTGATTAAGGAAAGTATATATTATTCTCTGATATGTTCTGTGTTTATTATATTTCCTACACTATGTCTATGCAATATTAAGTTTACCCCAGTGGTTAAACATCTGCCGCTGTTGCCAAATGAATCTGGCAAGTGAGAATGAGTGGGGGAACAGGAATACCTCTTAAGAGCAAATGAGGATAGAATCACATAACTTTTTGAAGAAGAGCATGCTCTGACAATCAATGATTGAATAGAATTTATGCCTAATCAATTGAATAAAAATAGAAATTTAAAGAAAGGACTCGAGGAGGAACAAGCCGCTAGACAAGCCGTACTTGCACAGCAGCAAGCCAAGCGGAGAGAGAGATTCTGAAGATGCGCCGAAGGACTACCGAAGGGAGTAAGTGAAGGCAAGGGTCTAGAGGAATTTGACTGGGAAGCCGGAAGAAGTGACGAGGACCGCCTAGAGGAAACAAGGAGCTTGTTCGGGTCCTTAACTTTAACCCCACGGACGGAAGCAAGAAAAGCCTGGAGGAAGGAAGAAGAGGAAGCCGCACGGAGGGAGGCTGAAGATACCGCTGTTTACCTGCTAGGGTAAACTTAGTATTGCACTGACATAGTACAGGAAATATAATAAACACAGAATATATTAGAGAATAATAAATACTTTCATTAATCATTCCGGACTGGCAAGTACATTTACATAATAATGATCATACAATACTATCTCCGTGTCCAACCTCCGAGAGAGTATATAAAGTACCCGAAGGGCCACGACCGAAATGTCGTGATGGAATTGTCTAACCTCTCGGTCACTAACGACCGAAATTAACATAATACTTTATTAATATAATAACCGGTACATTCAAATACCCCGACAACATCATCCCCCCCAAAAAAAACAAGTCGTCTCCGACGACTTACAACAACAGGGAGATGAAATACACTACATAGAATAAAAAAATCACTGAAGAGAAGGGGCAGAGGGCGTCCCTGAAAAAGCTGAAGTGCCACCCTCCCCATCAATGTTGCATCGTGCTTTTTCCGTCGCATCACATTCCTCTCATGCCTGCGTCAAACTTGTCTCCAAAACATACTTTCCAACTGTAGCCTCCGCTAACACCATACTGTCTCCCTAGCCAATCTGACCTCGATAGCCACCTGGGTTGCCTTCTCTGCTTCCAACTCCTGGGTACGCTGAGCCAAGTGTCGCTTTACTACCTCCAACTGGGTGGTCAGCTCCTCCCGAGCTCTCTGTGCATCCACCAAGACAGTCTCACGTCCAGCCAACACCTACTCCGAGTGCCTCAAAGCGTAGTACCCTTCTCCAAAGGCTTTCTCCAGTGCTCTCTCCACTTCTGACATACAGACGCTCCATGCCTGCAGTAGCTCCAGGTCTCATCAACTGGTCACACTTTCCAAAGGCCGATAACTGAATACTTTCCTCATGTCATTTTCAATGCCCCAACTCAATTGTGGTGTTCCTCAAAAGGACGATAGGGATCTAGGGGGCAACGCCCCCAGCGGGGTCGAGGGAACATGTCATTTTTGTGATTTTCTACCGATCCCATACTCTTGTTGCCAGGCGCTTATATTTCCCTCACTACCTCATTATGTCCTTCCCTTCGGTACCATACATTATTCACTTTCAACTGTTTTTAGTTGTCGTCATTTTTTTTTTATTTTTTTTTAGAACCTTCCACTGCTGCCAGTCCTTCCTTGTTCCTGTTAAAGATATAACCATTTATTGCTTTGCTTAACTTCTGTAAGGATTCCTTCCTCGTTTTCTTTCTCCCTGGCTTTCCTTCCATACCGTACAGAATGCCCGAATATAACCAAAATAATACTGATCAATGTTCCCAATTATGCCGCACCTATGTGTTTGTACGGCTTCTCTATCTTATGTCGTGACCGTACAGATATATATCCCTTGCGTTTTTATTTCTCACGGCGTGTGTGACCTGGCCGTATGGTTGCAGTACGGTGTCCTACCTGCCGTACGGATGATGCTTCTTTCCACACCATACGGTGTCATGGCTTCGCTGTGTGCTAGTTTCCGCGCTACTGTACGGTATGAATGTTCTTTTGTCGTACGGTGTGAAACATCTACTTGGCCCTACCGTGATCGTACGGTAATCCAATGTCCTTGCTGGCGTACAACAGTCCTATGTTCATGTCGCTTCTAATCCCCGTCTGTACTACCGTACGGTATATACTTCTCTCCTTTTGAGTTTTACTTCTCAATTGCTGTACGGTACCCGCACTATACTCTCTTCTCCCCTCACCGTACGGTGGCATGAAATGCCCCTACCGTACGGATGTCTCTACTATGATATATTTTAAATGTCGTACGGATACTTAGCGCTGCAATATATTTTCTTTTTTCATTTTTTTTATTATTATTTTTTTTCTTTTCTTTTTTTTTTATTACTTTTTTCTTTTTTTTTTCTTTTTTCCACCGTACGGTCATGCATAGCCGTACGGATGTTTTTCAATTTTCTGTCCGGAGGCTCTGGTCGCCCGTACGGACGGCTCTGCCTGCCGAGTCCCTCTCGATTGCTCTGTCCCTCCTTTCAGATCCATCCTCTCCGAGTAAAGTTTCAATTTGGTCCCATTGCTGCCGTCATGTATCCGTTCGTCGAGTCCACAAAGTGTGCAGTCGTTCCCTCTCCGTCGCCAAGTCTGTTTTCCATGGCAATCCAAAAGCTTGGAACCATAAATTCTACAGGGACCATGGCCTCTTGCCCCTACATAAGAAGGAGAATCAAGATTTTGAAGGCTGCGGTCTTCCACACAGGATTTCAGTTGTCTCCCACCAGAATGATTTTCTCATCCGTCTCCGTATCCAGATTCAAAGGTTTCACTGTTGGTTCTCCGTACTTCATGGCCTCCTTGTTTTTAAACTGGTGTGCGGGTACGGTGTCCATTGTAGCTTCTTCCTTATACTCCCCGTACTCTGGAGGATATTTATCTAGCTCCTCTTCGTCGACGCTTAATACATTACAGGAGGGTGAGAACATCTCATAGTCCTCCTGCTGCCAATGGAACAATCCATTTAGTGAATCTGTGTCATCCTCCGAATAGCATCCTCCGAGTTTTAATATGCCTTCGGCATCTAGATCCATCCCCTCTCTCCCTTCGTCTCGTGGGTCATTCTCCCCTTTCGATTCAGATCCCGAGGAAGAGGCAAGTTCCTCACTCACCAACTGGGTCCGAAGATCAATAGTAAATTTCTTGCCGCCGCTCTCCATCGAGAGTGTATTCTGTTTCCAGTTGTGGTTTGCCTTCGCTGCCACCAGCCATCCTCTTCCGAGTATGGCATCATACCCTTTTTGTTTCAACGGAATGACCACAAAGTCAAGCACAAATGGTTGTGCACCCACGGTGACTTGTGCCATCAATGTGCCGAGGGGTTTAATCCCGTGCTGGTCAGCACTTAGCAGATTAAACGTAGGTGGCCACAGAGTGGGCTTTCCTAACTTTTTCCATGTGTCCTCTGGGAGGACGTTTACCCCGGATTCGCTGTCTACTATAGTATCCGTTAGGATGGTGCCCAGGATGCCCATCTCCACCACGGCTGGATGTCTGCCATTGTTGACGGCGAGCAGCATTGGATTTGTCACCGAGTTTCCCAGTACGGAAGCATCCGTGTGTCTTGGTTTGGGTTTATCAACCTTTGTACCCAACAGCACTGTCCCCAATTGAGGCATGGTGTATAGGAGGTCCTCCAGCTTGACAGGTACCTCCAGTTGAAGCATCTGTCGTACAATGTTCATCTCCGCGTCTGTGCAGTAGGGTTCGGATGATTCGTGTGTCTCTCCCCGTTGGGCTTTCATGGCCCTCTCTATTTCCTCCCTTGCTTCCACCATTCTTTGCTTCTCCGTACGGGGATGGGGGTATCGGGCTTCCTTTGCTTGCCCTCGGGTAAGAGCAAGGATGGCTTCTTTAACCCGTGTGTTGCCTTCAATATCAATCAGATTGGCCCATACGCCAGACTTCGGACAATCAGCATCTTCATGGTCACCGGGGCCACACCACCGACATAACTTTTGAGGGGCATCATTATTATTACATTCCCTTGTGAAGTGACCCCACTCGTTGCACGCCCGACATTGAATCATTGGGCGTCCCTTCGCATCGTATTGGACTCTGCTTCGGGTGGAATTATTATTATTCCCTCTTCCGCCTCCTCAATTTCCCCGATAGCCTCCAGAAGATGCGTTATTGTTTGAATCCGATGTGGAGGGCTGCTCCTGTGCAAAGAGCACTTGCTGGTTACGTGCCTTCAGATTGTATGGGCATTCCTTAATAGAATGTCCCATGATCTGGCAGATGTCACAAAATGCCTTCTTGGGACAGGCACCCTTCGTGTGGCCGCTCTCCTTACAATCCGTGCACCACAGTTCATTGTCCTTGCTTGTTGTCCCCTTCATTGTCTTAAACTCCTTTAACATCCGTTCCATATCCTTCTGAAGGGTCGTGACTTTCTTCTTCAGCTTCTCGTCGCTGCTACTCTCCTCTTTAGACGTGTCGTCATCGGACGAGGAAGATTTGTTCGTCTTCTTTTTGGATGTTTTGTTCTCACTTTCCAGGTCCATGGCCCGGTTGTATGCATTATCGAAGGATGTCGGAGGTACGATTTTCATCTTCCTTCATAGCCTAGAGTTCAAGCCCTCGACAAATCACCTCTTCTTTAAGCCGTCTGCCGGTTGGCTTTCCATCTTCCCAACTAACTCTTTTAGTCGGCGGCCATACGCTCGTACGGTTTCCCTCTTGCCTTGCTTTGTTCCATAGATTTCCGAGACTATCTCGTTATCATCTCGGAGAAGCCGAAATTCCTTCTCGAATGCTTTCTTCAGTTCGTCCCACGTAGTTACCTTGGTTTTATCCAAGTCTGAATACCAGTTAATAGCCACTCCTCTCAGTGTGGCAGGGAACTGCTTCATCCATTCGTCCTAGTCAGTCACCCCGTTGGCTGACCAGATGGTTTCGCATGTACGGCAATGCCGTGCTGGGTCGTCCTTTCCATCATCATGGAACTTGGGCAATTTTTCTTTGTGAGTCGCCATAGGTGGTTGGGTCGTTTGTTGTCTGGCACCACCGCCTGTGGTACCCGCACCCACCCCTACTGTATTGCTTCTTGTAGTATTTACTAATGGCACTTGTTGAGCCTCCGTAACCGGTGGAGCTGTGTTATGTGGAGTCGTGGGCTCCAATGTTACGTGCGCCTCCCGAGTGTCTTCGGTTGCACTATCTCTGGTACCTCCGGTTGATCCGTCACCGTCACCCTCAACTGTACGGTTCCCTTCGTGATCACGGCCTTCCGCACGTGGTGTACGGACCCAGTCTTCAAACCGGTTTCGTTCTTCCTGGAGGAAGGTCTTCAACGCTCGCGTTTCCTCAATTAATTCTTCACTACTTCGCACCCTTCGATGTTCCGGCGAAATGAACTGTTCCAATTCGGCTTCTGCACCTTCCGTGCCACTTCCGAGGTCCCCTTCGGGCAACCCTCCGGCAACCTGGTCCTTGGCAAGTTGCCTGAGCCTACACCGACGTTCACATTGCTACACGGATATCAAAGCCTTCTATGCGGCTTCCCCTTCGTCATCTCATGCTTTTTTATTTCTATCTTTATTTAAAACATTGGGCATAAATCCTTTCCTCACTTCTCTTCCCGAGTACGTCTAGGCAGCGGCGCCAGATGTTTACCTGCTGGGGTAAACTTAGTATTGCACTGACATAGTACAGGAAATATAATAAACACAGAATATATTAGAGAATAATAAATACTTTCATTAATCATTCCGGACTGGCAAGTACATTTACATAATAATGATCATACAATACTATCTCCGTGTCCAACCTCCGAGAGAGTATATAAAGTACCCAAAGGGCCACGACCGAAACGTCGTGACGGAACTGTCTAACCTCTCGATCACTAACGACCGAGATTAACATAATACTTTATTAATATAATAACCGGTACATTCAAATACCCCAACAACAACCGCTGCCACCGAGAGTGTCGAAGTGACAAAGGGGCACGGGGATCACAATAGCCCACCAGGCTTGGACAGTTCCAATAGTTTGGGGACATCAAGTGGCACGGTACCAAACAATTCCGGAGGACCGACGCAGGACCATCCCAACCTACCGTACAACCAGTATAGAAAACACTTCCGGCGACCTAACCGGCAACACAGCAGGTGGCACATACCACCGTCCCACCCCCGAGGGTGAAATTGGCGGCTAACAAGGAGAAGTTACCCAAGTTCCATGGTGATGGAAAAGAAGACCTTGTTCGGCATTGTCGTACGTGCGAGACAATCTGGTCGGCGAATGGCGTCGCCGACCACACAGAATGGGTAAAACAGTTTTCGGCCACACTGAGAGGGGTAGCCATTGACTGGTACTCCGATGTGGACAAAACAAAGGTGACCACTTGGGATGAACTCAAGACAGAATTCCAAAAGGAGTTTCGGCTCCTGAGGGATGACAATGAAATTGTTTACGAGATATACGGTACCAAACAAGGTAAGGAGACTGTGCGAGCTTACAATCGCCGACTGAAGGAGTTAGTCGGAAAAATGGATAGCCAACCAGCGAATGGCCTGAAGAAAAGATGGTTCATGGAGGGCCTGAAATCTAACCTACGGAGGAAAATGAAGATAGTGCCCCCCACCTCATACGTAGATGCCTATAACCGGGCGATGGACTTGGAGAGCGAACAAAAGACCTCCAAGAAGAAAAGAAGCAAGACCTCTTCCGACAAAGATGACACTTCGGACAATGACAGTGGCAGTGATGGCGAGTCAAAGAAAAAATTCAGGGCACTCCAAAAGGACATGGAGAGAATGATGGAGTTCAAGACCATGACAAGGGGTACCAACAAGGGGGAAGTTGACATATGGTGTACGAACTGCAAGGCGAGCAGCCATACAAAGGGGTCGTGTCCCAAAATGGCATTTTGTGACATTTGTCAGATCATGGGTCATTCCACCAAGGAATGCCCATACAACATGAAGATGAGGAATCAACAAGTGTTATTTACCCAAGAGCAACCATCTACATCCGGGGCAGAGACTAAAAATAATGCATCCACGGGCGAGTATGAAGGCAACCGACACAATGGCGTAAGGGGCAATACCAACAACACCAACACAAGGAGTCAAATACAATACAACTCCAAGGGTCGGTCGATGATCTAGTGCCGAGCTTGCAATCAGTGGGGCCACTTTGCAAGGGACTGCGACAAGGGTGACGCTCCGCAGAAGCTATGCCGCTAGTGTGATCTTGGCAACCACGAGGATGCCAACTGCCCAAAATCCGGGGTCAACTTGCTCAATATCGAGAGAACGAGAAGTGACAACAGGGTACTAGCCATCACCCGATCACAAGCAAAACAAGGGGCACGAGAGGGTAAGGAAGAAATAGAGAAGGCGATGAAGGCACCAAAAGAAACATGGGAGATGGCTACCACCTCGGGCCAAAGGGACGCAGAAAAAAATAGTCTAAAACAAATGTTACAATTAGAGGTACCGGTGAAACTCTAGGACCTCCTGCACACCATGCCTCACTTGGGAACGACATTGTTGGGGAACTTGGCCACCCAGCCAAATATCACCCATACGGACATCCCCGGAGGGTTGGCAACTGACCCGATGATACTTGTTGTAAACAGCAGCAGGTACCCAACAGTTGTCGAGATGGGCATCCTTGGCACCATCCTGACAGAGACTATAGTGGACGAAGGGTCAGGAGTGAACGTCCTTCCAGAGGAAACATGGAAGAAATTGGGCAAGCCAACCTTGTGGCCCCCAACCTTCAACTTATTAGGTGTCAATCAGCAAGTTATCAAACCCCTCTGAACGCTGATGGCACAATATGTCACCAATGGCTCGCAACCATTTATACTAGACTTCATGGTGATACCTTTGAAAAAGAAGGGTTACGATGCCATTCTGGGTCGAGGGTGGCTGGTCATGGCAAAGGTAAACCACAATTGGAAGAAAAACACCCTTTTGATGGAGAATGGAGGAAGTTCACAGTCGACCTTCGCACCCAGATGGTGAGCGAAGAGATAGCCTCTTCTTCAGACTCAGAATCTGACTCCGAAGAAGAAAACGATCAAAGGGATGAAGGAAGGGTCGAAATGGAACCAAATAGTGAAGGTGTGCTAAGATTGGGGGAATACTCAGAGGATGATGCAGATTCACTGAACGGTCTCTTCCACTGGCAAATAGAGGATTACGAACTCTTCCGACCAGCATGCAATATACTAAGTATTGAGGAAGAGTCGGAAACATTTCCCTCCGAGTATGGTGAATACAAGGAAGAGGAACCTAAGATCATTCGTGTCTGCGATGATTGGAATCCTGCGTGGACGACTGCAGCCTTCAAAATCCTTATTCTCCTTCCAATGTACGGGCAAGAGGCCATGGTCCCTGTAGAATTTATGGTTCCAAGCCTTTGAATGGCCATTGAAAACAGACTCGGTGACAGGGAAAGCTTGAGGGAGCGGTTGCACACTCTCAATAAATTAGATGAAAGAAGATTGAGAGCATGATGGGCAATGGAGGTTGCACAACAACAGAGAAAATGTTGGCACCATAAGCACCCATGAACGATGTCTTCCTCCCCTAGCTAGCTAGTGTTGAAGTACAATGGAAAGAATGAGATTAAGCTAGGAGGATTTGTCAACGGATCCAAATGGAGACCTTACCCGGAGAGAATAGACCCAAGCGAAGGGATGGAGCACCGGAGAAGATGGAAAGGGCCTTGAGAGGTCAGGCAAGCGACCCGAGAGCCGTCCAGATGGGCAACCGGAGAAGCATCTGGAAAGTAATTAGATTAAGAATTTATAAATAGATAAAAACACACCATACGGCTAATGGTCGAACGACCGTACGGTGGAGGAAACAAAAAAAAGAGAAAAGCACCGAACGGTGGTGGACCCCACCAAACGGTGGCATGCCCACTAAACGGTGGAACATGTCACCGAACGGTGGCATGTCCACCGGCGGTAACATGAAGCCACCGTACGAGACGCGAACATAAAGCCACCATACGGCACGTGAACACCACAAAAAACATAATCCATCGTACGGTGTTTGACCATACGGTGCATAAAAGTCCATATGGCCAAGACACCGTATGACCAAAAGGGAAAAGTGCAGCCAAGGGACCGTATGGGCATATGAACCTGCGTGAGAGAAACCATACGGCGTACGGGCAGGGTGTTTTTGGGATTTTTAATCTGTATGCCAAAGAGGCGAGTTGGTACAACGACACACAATGACACACCAAGGTAGAAATTCAACAGTTCGGTAGAAGAGAAAAGAAAAACAAGGAGAAGCATATGGAAAGGAAGAGCATTGGCGGACGCGGGAACAATTCGGCGAAGAGCCAAGTCATTCACGGGTGAAAGGAGAAGTAAAACGCAGAGGGAAGGTACATAAGCAAAAAAAAACGACAAATAAAAATAGTTCGTAGTGCATAACGTATGGTACCGAAGGGAAGGACATAAAGGACATAAGCAGGTAGTGAAGAAAACATAAGCGGTTGGCAGAAAGAGTATGGGATCGGAAGAAAATCACCAAAAATGGTGTGCCCCATGGACTTCTGTGTGGGTTTGAAGGTGCTCTGCCCCAAGACCCCGCGAGGGCGCTGCCCCTTGACCCCGTTGGGGGCATTGCCACCTAGACCCCCATTGTCATTTTGAGGTACACTACAATTGTGAGTCGGGGCATCGGAATGACACGAGGAAATTATTTAGTTATCAGCCTTTGGAAAGTGTGACCAGTTGAAGAGACTGGGAGTTGTTCCAGGCATGGAGTGTCTACATGTCAGAGGTGGAGAGAGCACTGGAGCAAGCCTTTCGAGAGGGTTACTATGCTTTGAGGCACTCCGAGTAGGTGTTGGTTGGATGTGAGGCTGTCGTAGTGGATGCATAGAGAGCTCGGGAGGAGCTGACCACCCAGTTGGAGGCACTAGAGCGACACTTGGCTCAGCGTACCCAGGAGTTGGAGTTGGCAACAGAGAAGGCGGCACGGGTGGCTATCGAGGTCAGATTGGCTAGGGAGACAGTATTGTGTTAGCAGAGGCTACAGCTGAAACATGTTTTTTGGAAACCAGTTTGGTGCAGGCACGAGAAGAATGTGATGTGAGGGGAAAAGAACTACTCGAAGCAACATTGATGGGGAGGGCGGCTTTTTCGTGCACTATGTCTATGCAATATTAAGTTTACCCCAACGGGCCAACAATTTCCTTCTTCAAAAAGTCTTCCCCACAAAGATTGCAAGAAGAGAAACGGGATGTTCTCGCAGGTGAGACATCTAGAAATCTTCATGATGAATTTTCAGCAACCAGTGATCATTATGGAGATGGTCCTATTCTTAGTAGGTCAGCCACTAGTCCTATTTGCACACCAGCGAGTGGAGACCTTTTTCAAGGACAGGTGGATGTGCCTGTTTCATTGACAGATAGTGGTATTGAGTTTCAGCATCCTGAGCCTGTACAGATAGTGGTACAATAACAATCTGCGTTGTATATTGTAACAGGTTGTACCTAGTATGTCGATATTATTATGCTCTAAACAATGCAAGCCATCTCTGATATAATCTTTTGTAAATATGCTTCAAGTATGATGTCGTCTCTAACTGGTCTTTATGGCACTTGCACCGATGAATGCCAAAGGCAATACAAGCTCTATATAGAGCAATCCACAAAGGATATGATTTATATTATATTCTCTAATTCCATAATATCCTTACCAAATGATGTGATCTCCAATAAATATATGCACGATGAAGGGAAGAGGCGCTTATGGAAGAGTCGACTCTTATTACCGTAATAATCATAATGATTATTACAGTAATCAAATATTAATGATTACCATTAAACATGCTTTTAGTTTTGCAAAATAAGATAATTGTAAGCATGCTGCCATCTTTCTAAATAATATGCTAAGCGTGGATGCAATGTGATTATGGTAATATGATGCTCGGTGATTAAGATGCTTATGTGTTTATGATATGATTCTAGCGTGATGCGGTCATATGTAGGGTTGATGCTCAGTATGAATGTGATGGTATGATTATATGCTACGGATGCAATTACATCAATCTAGATGTATTTATGTATGACATGATTATACTACTGATGTATTTGTGTGTATGACAGTGATGGTTGTGATGCATATGTATATGGTTGAATGTACAATGGTTTCATGGATGGATGCATGCAAGATGATGGCATTTGCATATGCATCTTTACTAACTAAATGTAATGCATGTCGTGATGCTGATTACAAGATGATGGTTGCTATCATCAAGCCATCAGTCCATCATATAGCCAATGTGCTATGGTGGTGTTTACAAGAAATCATCCATGATCACTTGTAGATAACATCATAGCCATGTCTACATGGTGGATGGATGTCTTGGTGATTGTGAAGCATCCATCTAACATCACAAGTTTATTTATTTGCATAAAAAATACAAATTGTGTACAAAACACAAGGTATGTTCACTCCTTGCCCAACTTATTTATTTCATCATATTGGGATATCACACCCCTGTTGTTGTTACTGCCCCACCAGTTGTCCCATTCCTGTTGGGAGAGGTCGGGCCTACAAACCAATTCAAGCAATAGTTTCTTCTCTTTGGAGGACATTTTAGATAAGGGTTGCATTGTAGAATAACCCTTTGAGCGGACATCAAATACTTTTTCAAACTCCTTTGGCGAGAATGAAACCACCACTGTGTGGTTGAAATATCATATTATAGACTTGTGGGAATAATGATCATATCCCACAACCATGGACTGCGGTACTAGTTCAAACTCTCGAACATTAAATACAAGCATTAAAATTATTCTATCTACTTCGGCCTTTCGCAAGGAGTCTTTCATGTGGTGGTTGTCTGGAGTGCTTTCCCACGATGTCCTATACTCACTGCCAATCACACTGTCAAATGTAAGAGTCTCCATAGTAACTGGCTCATCCTTTTGCACGTTCCCTCGTATTTTCTTCTTACTGCTTGAGGTGGGCATACCTGCTTGCAATGCCTTTTTCTTGTCAATTCTAACTTTATACTTGATTTTGTAACTTCTTGTACCAGGGTTTCCATAACTACCCTTCACCATCAAGTCTTCAACCATGCAACTCTCCTTCAATTATCTAGTCATACGACACCCTTGTTATCCTTCCTTGGCACCTTCTTGTCCATACAAACTATACAATGTAAGAACCCCAATAGTTCTAACCAATGCAATTGATGATGTTTTCTTGAATTTTGAAAGTTTTTGTAATGTGAAAGTTATACAAATGAAGCAAATTGCAAGTACGATGAAATATAACTAATTAATGACAATTATGTCACTGCTGTTACAAATGTAATTTATTTATATTTTTACCCAACAGTTCAAAATATACAACCATATGACAAGTACAACAATACTTTGCAAAGATTCATACCCGGAATGAAGAATTCACAATTAATTTGTAAATCTGGGCACAAATGGTGACTAATGTAGCTTTTTTTCAGATTATTGAATATTTATTCAGATCTGAAAATGTATAATTTTTGCTTCTTAAAAGATAACGCAGCCTCCATGTTTATTATGGCAGCTTCCTTGGATAATGACTGCTCACAAAACTCTTTCAATCTGCAATTAAATGTCTTCAAATTGATCCCCAAATGATCAAATAAGACCCTTGTAAATGCACAAACCTCTGAAAGGCTGATGTAGAACAATGGCTAGCACAACCAGCGATCTCAGTGCAATCTTTCATCACCTCAAAGCTGAGTAATAATAGCCTCCAAACTTGCAATGGCTCTTTGGAACCCTTGCTAGAGAAACTCATAGAATTCACCAAGTATCAAAGCACAAAAATGATCAATTCCATATATGAGAATGAGCCCATCTGCAGCTTACTTAATTCTTTATTATCTCTTAAAATATAGCTCCGATTTAGGCCCAAGATCGCTCAAAATAAGCAAAATTCGAAAAGCAACAAATCTAGGACAAAAACAAAACCAAAAACAAACCAAACAATCAGGAAAACTCGAAAAAGGACTTGAAGGTTTCCAAAAATTGAGTACCTTAGAGAATTTGAGCTATGAACTTATGGAGAATTTCATAGTGTTGCCTCCATTTGGCAAATACAAAATGAAGGACAATATAGCCGAAACTACCCACGTGTGAACCAAGTCCTCTGTCAACTGATCTTCTCAGGTCTCTTCCTCGTTGTCCTCAACGTCGTTGTCAGTCACTAGTACTTGTTGATTGAAGGTGCGGCCCATTATTCCACCATCTTGCCTGTTTGTTTTTTCTCAGACCTCCAAGTTCGATTAGGCAACGATGTCGAAATGTTTATTCCCTACAAGGTATCTAGTTTTATGCACAGAGTAAACAGAGATTCAAGCAGAACATGAATAACCAACAATTCAACATTAACACATTGCACATAATATTGGTAGAATGATATAACTTTTATTCCCTGTAATGGTTATACAAACGCTAACCCATTCTTGGTGCTAGTCTTACATATATAAAGCACCCGGCAGTTGGTTGAGCATACCAACCGTCAGTTCCTACAACTGTCTAAGAACCCATTTATAATTATACTACCATAACAACCCAAAACATAAAGTATTATTATTAATGACTAAACTATGGCTAACAATTACCTGTTGTTTTCATTCTAGTGTTTACTCTACAAAACATAGACACATTCATCTATATGAACACATCATCCATAAATAGTTATGAATATCCAGCAAAGTCTAAAAATGAACGAAACAAGGATTCGGATTTGACACATGTCCAGTACTAGCATTTGGGCATTGTGATGGCTAGGCGTTATACAACACATCTGGCATCAATAGTCAATATCGATTCTTAAGTAAGTTGTCTTTATAATAGTTGACGGGGCCTTCTACATTTCTCTCAGATTTTTAGATGTCAGCACCATGGCCTATCAAATTGTTCCACAAGGTTTAACTTCTCACAATTAATACTATTATATTTGTGCCAGAGATTTTGGAATGATGACAGGAATTTGTTGGTATGTACAGAGTATTCAAACGAAAGCATTAATGGAAACCTGAACTATCATAAGTGGATCCATACAAGTGTTGGAAGTTGTGATTGAATAAGATGGAAGTTGATATCATCAAAAGAGTTGGGCTTTCTAACTTTATAATGTGCCATATATCCATCATATTCCATGATATCAGATATTAAATGCATTTTATCAGAAAATTCAGAAAGACTGAAAAAGTTTTGAAGTTGATAATTTTCAGATTTATAACTGAATGAAGAATCAGTATTTGAACTATATCTTTTGAAGTTTCACGGTGGTCTATCAGATAAACATGCTTGCATATAATTGAAGACTCCTCTGTTTTATTTGTGGTTCACTAACTATCATGGAAAGTTACGCATTACTTATATTTTTGTTTGTGTAACATGAACAGTAATATAGAAGATATCAAATTGTCAAACAAAACTAATGATAATAGGTTAGCAGTAAGTTATATGTACCGGGCTGTTGGTTGTAACTGTTGTAGGTAGTTGTTCTATTCAATGGTGTTTGAAACTTCTAGTCATGCCAATAAGAAGAGGATGTATTATATAATATGCTTGAAATTAATGGGAGAGGGAGTGTCTAACAAAAGAATATATCTCTGATGTAGAGTAAAGGAGGCTTCATTTATTAGAATGGTGCAACGAGTGATTAAGTGTGATTTGCAACGAGGATGTGAACGCTGAAAGATTTATATGTTGCTGCTAAGAATTGTTATTCAGAATACCATGGCTCTTAATCACAGTCAATTTTGAATTTTTGAGTGATGAACGAGACAAATATATACAGATTATTGAAGCAAATCTGATTGACGTATAGTCTGTTTATTGATAGATCAACACAGCATTTCAAATATAAATTAATTGAAATCTGATAATTCAGTAATTATGAACTTATGATAATGTGTTTGTTAAACAGATGTTGAGTTGTTGTGTACGGGGATTTATCAAAAGTTTGCAAATTGTATATAGTTTGTAAAATCCTTTAACAAGTTCGGTCTGAGATTGTTAGAAGAATTTCTCAGTTGCCGTTAGTATTGGATCTCTAAAATCTGTCATAAAATTGTTGGTATTATGATGTATAACTCAATCAAAACATCTGAAGAGTCTTTCAGTTTGTAATATTTATACTTGTATATCTGTCATTGTGAAGTTTAAAATTGCAGATTGTAAATCAGTAAGAACTTGTTTCATAAAATCCTTTGGTCTGTGCCTTAAGGATGCTGAGTTCATGCTCAAATTGAAGAATTTGCAATAGCAAGAGTTGGTGCTCTTTATCAAGGGATTGGGTGATTCCTTAGGGTCAGTGCCCTTAAAATTGTTGTAAATCAGTTTTGATTGTGAGGCTGGATAAGGACAGTAGATCCTAGCAACATTTCTCACCGTTGATTTTCCCATCCTAGGTTTTCACATAAAATCTTTTGCATTGTCTTTATTGTGAAATTGCAACTCTTTCTTGTAGCAGTTTCAATTCTGTCTGTTATCAATTATCAGTTTCATTAAGTTTATCAAAAGTTTAAATTTGTTGAGAACTAAAGTTTCATATTCTATTGATTAGATGATATGGGTTTGATTGGGGTTTGGAGAAGAGTCCTTGGTAGTTGGAAGAAGTTTGGGGCAAGTTGGGAGAAGATCTTATGCATTTTGGTCCTTTGGAGTAGACTTATATGCTGTCAACCTGCTGTTCATGTATTGAAAATCATCAAAAAAGTGTATTCCCATGTCTGATTATTGTAACACATTAATTTCCAGTGTATATTCAATGTTACGGAGTTCGTTGATGAACTTGTTATTTGAGTATCTTGGTGTTTTGTTTCTTTCGATGCAAAATGAATGTCAAGCATGCATTTTATATGACAAATGAAAACTAAAACAAACAATCAGCAAACATTTGGTTTCCGAATACTTGCAAACATTTCAAAAAAAAGGGCTTCACATTACATAGTATAGTACAAGGCATCCCAAGTCATGATGACCACACTAATTTGGATGAATGGATTTCTTCGAAGAAACCCAGTGGTGGGAAAAACTTATTGGTGATGCTCAGAATGATGAGATGATTGAGGGCAGATCATCCAAAGGCAAGAGCAAGAATATCATAATTACCTTTGCTTTTATAGATAAGTTTCAAAGCATTTACAAACCCTACGATTTTACAAAGGCAAAAGGTACACCTTATGTTTGCCCGCTGGGGTAAACTTAGTATTGCACAGACATATTATAGGAAATATAATAAACACAAAATATATCAGAGAATAATAAATACTTTCGTTAATAATTCCAGACTGGCAAGTACATTTACATCATAAGGTTCATACCATCATATATCCCGTGTCCATCCTCCGAGAGGGTATATAAACTACCCGAAGGGCCACGACCGAAACGTCGTGACGTAACTGTCTAACCTCTCGATCACTAACGACCAAGGCTAACATAATACTTTATTAATATAATAACCTGTACATACAATTATCCCGACAACACCTTAATGGGAAAATGCCATGGAAGTTGAACATCAAAGTCTTATGAAGAATAAGACTTGGGTTGTTTCAAATCTTCCACTACGGATGAAACCCATTGGCTGCAAATGGATGTACAAATTCAAGTCCAAATCTGATGGTACATTTGTGTGATGTCCCCAAACTTTTAACAAATGCATTTTTTTCAAATAAAGTTGGCAAGGAATGGCAAACCTTGTCTTGTGTACATAATTTGTATTTCTATGTTAATTAAGACAAAACCATATTATGGTTTGTGATTACTTGTGTGATTGATGTGCTTAGACAATCACCATGCCATCAACCCTCCATGTTTCCAGCACGATTCTGATGCAATTTATGAGTGACCAATACAATCACTTATGAATGGCACCATATCTTACTATATATATGTAGCATCAGTGACATGATGGTCGGCTGAGTCCACCCATCATCATGTAACCATCTATCATAGTTGCATTTCAATATACTACATCCATCCATTGCATTGGCATACATCACATTCTATTCCACCTCATCCAATTGCAATTCATAAAGAAACCACTCAAGTCCCCCACCATTTCATGATTCCACATGCACTACATTGTTTACATAATCACACTTGCAATACATTATCCTAGCAGTCATATATTCATGTTGGCATGACACATATTCCATACTTAATTGCATTTCACAAACACAACATTACATCTTTCATTGATGCATTTATAAAATATAATGAATCGATTATTACATTAATCTGCTCTAAGAAAACCGATTACAATAATGATCAATTGGTTAATGATAATCAATGATATATTAATCGGTCAAGATCATCAAACATTATGTTTGGTTAAGATAACAGTCAAACCGATTATGAATCGGTTGGGGAAGGTATCTATTCAAACACACCTCTTCATCCTTGATCGCAAGTTTATAATTAGAGAATTATAGAATTGTTTCTTATCCTTCGAGAATTGTTCTGCTAAGAGCATTTTGCCTTTCAGCAATCTTGGTGCAAGAATATAAGTCATAATCAGAAACAGCATCCCCAATGCATACTTCTATTGTTACATCAGATGCGATCAGTATATAAACACAAGAACCGTATTCATTTGTGCATATAAATATTGCTATATCAGACATAGCAAGAAATTATATATATATATATATATATATATATATATATATATATATATATATATATATATATATATATTTCAATATTGGAGACGGCAACCAAATTACATTGAGAGACACATCAGACATTGCATATATTTATTGCTTTATCAGGAACAGCAGCATTTGTATGAAAATATATCAATTGCTTGCACAATTGATAAGATCATATTTGTAACATAGTAAATATACATATACCAAGATTGTAAATATTATATCAGCATTGTCTTCATAATGTAATGTCACCTTTTTACCTCACCATGGTTGGTGGTTCGGATTAGCCTATCAATGCCCCTCGTAGGCTAAGTCAGTTGGTTAGAGGGTCTCAGTTGGCAGAACCAAAGGCAAATTCCTACTCCAGAGGTCAAGCATGTTAAAGGTTTCTCTTTGTTTGGATCAGTTTGGCATACTTACTATTTATAGTAAGTGTCTAATTCAGGAAAGTCAGGGTTTTTATCTTTAGCAAGGTGCCTGAATAGCTTGGTGGCAATAGTGAGATTCACTATAATTGACCGGAGCAATTATTCAAAGACTTGCTATTTATAGTAAGTAAATTATTCCCATGTTGCTATTTTTGGCAATGCACCTGGACTTGGTATTAGCAGGGTTCATCAGTTGATGAAGTGGAATAAGTTTATTGGCTCAAGATTAAGGTATTAATTATTAATAAAGAATTCTTTATTAATAATTAACTATTAAAAGCAATAATATAAAGTTTATAACTTTAATGGGCCTAAGTCATCATTAAATGTTATTAAATGTTTATTTGAGTATTGGCGACTAACTTTGGAGGGGAATGTAATTAAATATCATATTTCAAATACAACAAAAGAAAATACACTTACAAGCTATGTGAAGTGTAATCAAGAAGACACTTATCGATTTCCTACTTGAGAAATATAAAAAGCCAAAGGGGTAGGGAAATCAATTCATTCGATGACATTGCTTTTGCTTGATTTTGTGAAGAGGATTTGTGCAAGGGTTTGCAGCTGTTTTTGGCTTGAGAAATTGTGAATTTCTCTAGTTATTGGCACTTTGAACTGATGAGATATCCAGTGAAATTATGCAATGACGATGGCTTTAAGTTTATATCAAAAGCCATGATTGTGCTCAAAAGTGAAGAAATTGGGGTCTGATAGAATAGAATTTCATTCAAATTGTTGCAGAGGGTGAAAAGACTGCAAATAAGATAGATCGCAGCCTTTATTACCAGTGTTTGGAATATATGTTAGCAGCCGTTTGGGGTTTAGAAGCCACGTAGGGCTTTAGAAGGTAACGTGAGTGCTGGAGGAGGCCACGTTTTGGGGTTTAATGTTGTGTTGGCCCATTACACATTGGCACCAAGATTCCAAGAGTTTCAGATTTTACCAACATCACATTCTGGCCAATAAATACATAGCAGCGATATTCTCCAAGTTTTTGTTATTGCAGATAAATTTGTATTTCAATGCATTGTTCTTCATTGAATATATTTCAGCTTCTTGAATTGCAATAAGAGGAATCCTTGTGAATAGTTGCAGCAATTATTTTGTATGCAAACTGTATGAGGAAATGTCTTTCAATAGTCTAGTGCATTTTCAGAATGATATACCTGCCAACTGTTTGTCTTAATGTCTGTTCTATGTTTGTAAGAAGTTAAAGGATATAAATCTGATTTGAGCTTACAAGTGTTTGATAAAATGCCTATGTATGAGTTCAAGACATTGCAAAACAGTGAATGCCTGTCAATTACTAGAAGTAGGTGAGTTAGAACCTGCAAGGGTTCTTAGACATAAACTGCATCACAGTAAATATCTGGGTTAGACAGTGTTATAATACAAAGCATATAGAAATCAGTTTATGAACTTGAATCTCATTCTTGCTAGAAGTACTTATTCATCATAAATTACCTTCCATTACCTACTTAAATAATCACAAATTAACATAATCAGTTAAGGATTGTGGAAGAAGACTTTAGTGTCCCAGATTGAAGAAAAAGGGGACATTACAATTTGAGATGTACAAAAGTATGGTTGGTGGCTAAAGGATTGTGACAGAATAAAGGTATTGATTAAAAGGAGACCTTTGCTCCTACAGAAAAATGAGCACCATCCAATTGGTTGTCCATGGCAACATACTTTGGCTGGGAAGTCCATCAAATCGACATGAAGAGTACCTCTCTCAATGGAGACTTTGGGGAAGAAGTGTACACGACTCAGCCTCAGGGATTTCAAGTTGCAGGAAAGAAGCATCAGACATGCAAATTAACAAGGGCTCTTTATGGCCTGTAGCAAGCACTCAGGATATTATACATAAAGATTGACAAGTATTTGGATGAACAAGGGTTTTGTATGATGGTCCCAACCAGTGCTGAGAGGGGAGGGGTGAGTCAGCACTTCACTAACTTTAAAAACCAATCTGATATAATCTAACTAAAACTGCATGCAGAACTGATTCTATCACAGAAGTAGCTATCACAAAATCAAAGCAATAGAAAACGCCAGATATATCACATAGAAACCCAAAGCGGGAGAAAACCACAGTGTGAGTAAACCTCACAAATTTTGCACTAATCTGAAGTGCGCCCTGTTAGGAGCCTTCCCTATTAAAGGATTACAAACGCATTGTTAGATGCGACCCGGTTAAGGGATTTGAGAAATAAGGCTTGTTAAAGCCTGCCTTGTTAGAGGACTTTAAAACATCTACTCGATGTCACCCGGTTAAAAGATTTAATACAAGGGACCTGTTAATGTCCATCCAAATACTGGGATTTTGCTATTGCAATTGTTAGACAGCAATAGAGGGTTTGATCTTTTTGAGATGGCTTTGCTGAGCCAGATAAGATCGATGTGTTTATCAACTGAGAGTCATCACTAGGCACCACAGGTATGCTCTCTCCAAATTGTTGTGCTTTCTTGCACTCTTCTCTTCTTCTTTTCTTCACCCTTTCGTAGCTTCTTTCAGCGTACAGGTTCACTCTTTTTCTTCTTGGCAGAATGAAGGCAAAATATATTCTTCACAGGATGAAGAATAAATAGTCTTCTTGCCCTTCCCATTTTTTGCATGCACGACCTCTGCAAAGATCTCCTTTGGATCCATCATCAAGTTGAGTCTCAGTTCATGGACGAAACATCATATGCATGCCATATGCTTTATTTTTTTTATAAAGGAAATGACAGATGCGTGCCACTTACTTTCCTTTACTCCTCAACTTCAGATTCCCCAATGTTTTAATGCCTTAATTGCCGGCATTTAATCCTTCAATTGTGCCTTGCACCGATCTTCTTCATAACACAAAGTCTTCCGGATTTTGTGCAACAAATCTCGGTCGAAGTCACACAAGTGTTTGTCAACTATGACTTTCACCGGTTCATCAATCTCGATGATATCTCAATGATCCGTTTACATCCTTACATAGTGTATGTGTCTCTTCTTTTCTCTGTCTATACTAGTTTGATTCCTTGGTTCCGGTTATATACATTACCGGTTACTGTTCTGGATGCTCCGGTTACCTTCCTTGGTTACAAGTTGCTCCGATTATTGGTTAGAGACTTTACCAGTCACAGTTGTCCTTGCTCATTATGTGTACCGGTCACAGTACTCCTTCTTGCTCAATATGTGTCACCGGTCTCCTGACCAGTCTCTCTTGTAAACTGCAACTGTTTACTATTATTGTCAACTATTCCTGATTGAACAATGTTTGCATCCTTAGACATCAATGACAACACCTCTTTGCCCTATACCGGTTACATCCTTACTGGTTAATGCCAACATTGTATGTATTTTGTTATGGAATTTTGCGAAATATGTATTTTTAAAAAAATTTAAGCAATTTTGTTGTTGAGCTTTTTGCCAAGTCACAAGTAAATGGTCTTATAACGTTTTCTGAAGTTAGAGTCTGCCAACTACAATAATACTAGTATTCAATATATTATGAAAAAAAAATGTAACATATCATAATTATGGATATATCCATTATTATTAATATATAAAAATAAACATGTATACATCATTATTTCTTAATAATTATATTCAAATATTTAATCTTGCATATCATGTTCTGCCAGCCCCCTATCATCCTCAAATTTATGTCCTTAGTTCCCCCATTCCCAAATCCAACCCTTCCAAACCCAAGAAAAATAATGGGAAACTGTCAAATCCAAACCCTAAACCCAAATAAGCAGCATAGGGTACAAAAACTTGTGCACAGCTTGAATTACACATAAAACATCTTCTTTTCTCCCTTACAAAATTATTAGCTAAGGCAGTTTTATAATATTGCTTCTTTCATTATTTCATTCTGTTTTGATATATATCCTTTGTTAAACATGGCACAATATGATCAAAAGAAATACTTCTACAATTTACAAAATTATTAGCTAAGGCAGTTCTATAATATTGCTTCTTTCATTATTTCATTCTGTTTTGATATATATCCTTTGTTAAACATGGCACAATATGATCAAAAGAAATACTTCTACAAACATTACCAAGATAGCATTAGTAAAATGATGAAAAAAAATTGCTCATTTATTTTTTCCCACTTTTTAAAATCTCAACCAAGCATAATAGCATTTACACTATAATCATGAAGCAAATGAGGACCTGGGATTGTCAAGCAAATTTCTTCAAATTCCATTTGGATCTAAGTAAACAAGGAAAATCAAAATTCCATTTTTGGGAATTCAACTACTAATGGTAGCAGTCAAAGAAATATACATCGACACCAAGCGTCTGAACAACAGTATAAAAACTTTTAATAATACAAATTCTATATGAGCTATAAGCATACCAATCTCTACATGTGCTTTACTTGGGATGCTATTAACTGCTCCTGGGTGAATCTCCATGACACCTTGCAAGAAATAAGAAAGGAAACTAAGATGCAAAATACACAAAAGCATCATGTTACATTTATTTGAAAGGAAATTGAACGAAACAGTGTCCCTTCTTGTAGGGAACAGTAAGAAAACCAAATCATTAAAATGCTACTCAGTGAAACATCAAAATTATTGTTCCAATTATATCTTCCTGGCATTCAAGAGGGATCCCAACTTAGCATTTTATAATATACATTTAGGTGATGGAAGACTGAACAATTATTTCTTCAAAATAGTGGAAGATGACTTGTTGCATACAAAGATATATATGATTATGGCATGGCCCTCTAATCAATTGCTTGGATACTATGATAAAAGTCATGTTTTAAATTTGCATGATCTTTGTGTCTTATTATATGCTTTAGCAAACAATGAATTTGATCATGTTATGGCAACATGGGCTGCAGAAATATCTTCATGATGTGTCTGTCATATTCTTTATTAATAGATGTATGTCATTGCTTGGTAGTTAATAATATCATGGAAATTACCATGGTTATTGTTAACCATGTGCTCTCATACTGCTGCTTTAATAGCATTTAGCAAAGTCAACACACGCGATATATATGGGAGCTAGAGATAAAATGTACAGCTACCATATGTGGTGGAAGTGGATTGCTATGGATAATAAAAGGTTTTGCTACATTAAATTATTGATGGAAAAGCACACCAAGTTTAGAATCTTTTAGAAATCATCTTACAATATCTGGTTGAGATCAAGTATGAAAAGGCTGAGGTTATGGATTATATTGCCCTAGGATAAACATCAAACATAAGTTTCAGAAGTTACAAAGGGCTGAAAAAAGTCGGGAATAAAGTAGTGTATTCTCTCTGGATGGGATATGAATTGTATACCTCAAAAAATTAGGAAAAAATATACCAGAACTTCCAAAATGATGATTGGAGAACTTCTCCAAAAATAAAGGAGCCCAAACAAAGTACTAAAACACTTCTTTAGTAATATAATGACTGCAAAATTGAAGAAATATATATGACCATTTTTCTTTTTCCAAACAAGAATGCTATGATGAATTTTTATTGCAACTTTTAATTCAGTTATGTATGGTTATGTTGTAATTGATATGATACCTAACAGATTTATTCCAATTCTCTCCCAGGAATGTGGATAACATGCTTATAAAGTTCTTCAATTCTGCTCCTTAAGCAATCAGTATGTGTGTTTTGTGTCCAGGAAACCCAGCGTATTGCCTAATTATAATTGATTATTATAGTTGGGATGCACACATGAATTCTGAGGCACCCGAGGTAGGTTAGCAACCCTTATGGTAATGGTCTGCTATTGACTTCTATTCATTGATTATAAGAAGCTTGTCTCCATGCAGGTTCCGCTGTTGTTAAGTAAAGTTGAGGGAAATTGAATCAACACTTATGGGATAATTTAGAGACCCTTGTCATGATCTATGGGCATACAAAGGTTGTCCCAATGTAGATTTCATCCTTGTTAAGTACCACTCCAGTAGATTCAAAGAAAGAATTGTTCCTTTAACTTATATTGATTCATAGATGAAAAGTAAAACTTTACAAGAGATTTTGAGCCAAAATAATGGACTCGAATTATCTTGTAAACTATTCATTAACCCCTTTTGCTATCTACTATCATATGCATTTAAGATTCTGTGAGCAAGCTGTAAGTTTGGATAACCATCCAAATGATGACAAAGTGAGTGAAATTTGTAGTAGTTGTGCTATAAATATTCCTACACTTTGGTTGTTTGGCCTTTTATTCAACTACATCAGTTCTGTTGAACCAGGTGATACACAGGATGCATCCCCAATGTCTTCAAGCCATCTTGGACATCCAACACATTTCAAGGAAAAAGTATCCCGATCCTATCGCCTTGCTCCCTTCTATTTCTGCAAATTTGATATTTTAGAGTTCTCTTAATGTCCCCAAGGACATTTCCACAAGTTTCCCAAGGACAAAGGAGGTTTCAATGTCACCACAATATCTAGGAATGTGCTCAACATGCACGGAAAATCAACGTAGGGACACATTGGCATCCCCTAGACACTTGGGACATCTACTACATGTCAAGGGCATCCCTTGGCTGTCCCAAAAACATTAAGACATCCCTAATCGCAGGGAGATGTTTTAAATTTGTAAAATGTCACATTTTTAAATAATAGACTTCTATTTAAAAGAAAAAAAAAGAGGGGGGACTCACCAAATCACCCCAAGCTAATGCTACTTTGTTGGTCCTTATTCTGTCATTTTTGCAATTTGGATAAAAAAGGAAAACAAAAGGAGAAAAAGTGAAATAAGAAACCAATATCAATCCAAGGGATTAAGTTTGTTGTTGTATCATATTAGATTAACATTAAACAAGGCATGTGCAATTCATTCCACACTTTTGCATTTTATTAATAAAATTTCAACATCTAAAAATTAAAAAACTTCAATCACTTTTTCTTTTTCTTTGTTAGTTTGCATGTGCCATGTATAACATTATTGACTTTATTTTTTAATTATACATTTTGCCAATTTATTTTGGGATTTTTTCTATTTATTTAATTTTTCTAGCAGTGGCAATGGAAAGCCGAGTTTCATCAAGTATATGAGGATGTTGGAAGGGGATAAATTGACAACAGAAATGGGGGAGGGAAAAAAATAAGCAGCTCTCAAATAGAAAGTACAGTTGGGAGTGCTCAGATCATTTATGGCTCATCAAAATTGTTGAACCCATTCACAAAGAAATCATTTAAATAAAAGAATCTCACAGTAGTTTCTTCTTGACCCAAACAAGGCAATTAATTCGGGGGGAGACATCACTGGAAATTTTAATTTTGCAGAGTCAATTGGAAGGGTAGCATTACTAAGGTTAATGCACACATATTGCCCCAACTGTAAATAGAAAATAACATAAATTATTTGCTAGTTATATTGTAATTTGATTTGTTGGCAAGAATGGTTATGTTACATTGACTGATTGAAGTAGGTTTGGGTAATTGCAAATGATTGGAATTCCTTGGCAATTGTCGGCAAATTTATATACTTCTACTATTGTTAGTAAAAGAAAACATGTTATTGGAAATTCATTCCTTTTCCCATTTTTATATAAAAGCATTGAGACAATGAATGAATAAAGAAACAACAATATATTCTCTGAAATATATTATTATTCTTATATGAGTCACCCATAAATGTATAAAGCAGTTAACTATACTAAAGTAATTGCATCAGGAAAATACAAATTTAACGCCATTGCCTTCAAAGAAGTCGAGCTAAAACATCCATACAATGGGGCAACTGATTGAAGAACCAATAGAGTCTAATAAAGAAAGAGAAAACAAACTTACACAAGACATGGTAGACCTATGGGTTAATCGGTTAAAGAACACATATTAAAGGAAGCAGAATAAAGCTGAATCCCCCAAGATGTCATTTGTGATAAGTTTGTTCAATGCTTATTACTGAAGGAAATGATAGCATATAACAAGTACAAAAAGGTATCAGAGAGCTGTTAGAGTCTTCATTAATAATAACCATGTACATCTAATGTAAGCATAACGTAATCATTATGTCCCATCCCTTTCCTCCGAGAGGATACATATACTACCCAAAGGGGTGCGACTGAACCGTCGCGACATAATAGATTGCCCTTCAGTTACTAACAACTTCCTAACACGTGTTTAACTATTACCGAGAGATAATACAATTCTACGGACAACATCATCTCCCCCAAAAAAGAAAGTCGTCTCTCGACAACGTACAACAAAATGGAGATGCTTTTGACTATATACATATCACAGAAGAAAAAAGAACTAAGAGGAAGGGGGCTGAGGGAGCGTCCCTGAAGGTGTCAGCTGTGACATCACTGAAAGAGTGAATAGTGCCCTAAACTCATACACTTGTTGGGTCCTCACCTTCAAATCTTGTTCTGCCTGCATCCGTGTCTCCAACATTTTCTTTAACATCACGGCAATATCGACTAGCTTGGTCTCCTTCACCTCCGACTCCTTTGCCCAAGTCAACTCGGTTTCCAACAGGCACTTTTCCTCCTTTGCTGGCTCCAACTGAGCCATGAACTCCACTTTCTCTTTCTCCCAGGCCGACGGCTAGCTAGCCAAGTCCCCCTCCACTGCTACTAACCAGGTAGTCGTCTCCTCCCGAGCCTGCTCTACTGCTATCCGATCTACTTCACTCTGCCTCCGAGCATAGTAGGTGTCTCTGTACAGCTGCGCTATCTCACGAGTAAGGGTCTTTACTCAGCTCTCTACTACTGATTCCTCAGTAGTCCAACCCTGGAACATGTCCAAAGTCTTCGTATCTGGCCATCCTCGTGCCTCAAAGCAAGCGGTGAAGGTAGTGGGGCACCCTTCCCTCGTAAACGACAAAACATGCTCCAACTGTCGAACACAGCCTCTAAAGATCGAGCCTATGCAGAGACCACCACCTGACATCCTCGGGCTACCATATCTCCTAGGTACACCTCCACCTCCTAGCAGCCTCGAATCACCATATTTGCTAGGTACGCCTCTACATCCTCGCCAAGTACATCTCTGGATGGCTTTGTAGTTGGTTGCTCTTGTGCACTCGGTGCTGGAGTCTGGATGGTCTCCACCATAGCTTGAGAAGACTCTATTGTCGATAATCTCTCCTCCATCTCAACTGTATGACGCTCTCTGTCCTCTGCATCAACTACTATAGCAAGTACGACTGCTACCATAGGCTCTCCACTTGAGCCATCAAACTCCACAACCTTGGAAGGAGGTGTGTCTCTCCTAGGTGAAAGTATAGTAGACCCAAGTGTGACTGGTGTGAGGTTGAGCCGCTGGCTCAACCAAGCACTCATACCCTCCACCAAGAGTGTCTGTCAAGGTACCACTCCAACCACATAAGCCTCTCCTGCTGGCTCAACTAACAATGCGGCATCCACTATCACCACTGCATCAGACCCCACTACCTCCCAGCGAACTTGAGGCTCCTCCAATACCTCGCTGCCCTGTATCTCCAATGTCTGTATCTCCATTGCCTCCTTAGACACGGCTCTATGTGGTGATATCTTGGACTCTGTCACTCCTCCCTCTGAAATCACTACTGCTGCCTCAAGAGTCACTACCTCCAGAATTGCCGCTGGTGCAACCACTACTGATGGAGACATGTCAATCGGTGTCCTAATCTGTCCGAATGCAGGGATATGAGTTGTGGTAGCCGTAAATTGTGTCGTGGGAGGAAGAGGTCATGCAAATAAGACCGATGTCGAAGTGACCACCTCTACCTCATCCTCCTCGACCAGCTGAGTGCTATCTCCCTCATCCGAGTCACTGCCACTCTTTGAAGTATCCCGTCAACCACTATCAGTCTCTCCGTGCTCAGATCCTAAATCTGTCTCTTGCCTGCGCCGCTTCTGCCTTGCGACAACATTTTGTCTTGCGGGTGTATCCAAGTGACGCCAACACATGATCAGGGGCTCTCCTGGCACTAAGGGTCCTGGTTCAACCTCAAGTATATCTACTAGAATTTGTTTGAGCATAGCATCCAGAAATAACCCAATAGTATAATGTGGCATGTAAAAGTCTTGTGTTGTAATGTCATGAATTCGTACATCTGCTCAGATAGTAACCCAGCCCAATCCAAAACCCTACCATTCATCAACCTATTCATGAGTGAAATCTAAGGAAAAGCAATGATTGAAGCACAGCTCAACCCTGTAAGCCTTCTTTTTACTACATCCATGAGGCAGCGCCAATGTCCCTCTCTGATGAAGGATTTCTTCACACCCCTTCCTTAAAAGGCCTTCACGAGAGAATCTGTTTCCGCCTAGGTGAGGTCCCTACATATCAATCTGATATAAATTTCCTTCACTTCATGCTTCATTTTCTTGTCCCTTCAAGTCAATCTTTTGTCCTTTCCTTAGTATACCAAACACTTGCGTGAACTCAGCCGCAGTGAAAGAAATCTCCAAATCTCGATCAAGGTAGGAAACGGTACTAGTTTTGGAGGGCCCGTCGAAAGTCTAAATCATTGTGCACAGGGGACCTTCAAATTCTTTAATACAAAAAATAGGCATCTAGATTGCCCACTGTACTTGTGCTCTCCTCAGACTATCTTTTACAAGATCCTTCTCAGGTATCTCCTCCCACCATTTCCGGCATTCCAATCCGTTCAAACCCTCAAAAAGTATAGTCTGAGGTGTGATGTAATCTTTTAACGAGATTGCAGGCGTCATCTATACCTTCAGTCTTGTCATCTTCTTACCAGTACCAATGCATCCTACAACTTGTACTCCAGAAGGCAAAACTTGTGTATTTCGATTCATACTGCTACCGGAACTTGCTTGTGTCTGTAATTTCATTTTCCAACTTCTCTTTCCTGCTAAGTCCATAACGGTTTCTTTCTTTGTCGTTGTGTGCAGAAAACGGTTAGGGCTTCTTGCTATCACGGCGTCTAAACTCTACACCTTCAATCATGCCTAGCATTTTCCTTCTCCTGTATGGCATTCATTTCCTCCTTATAATTTCCTCCTTGTCTAAGCATGTGGCTTCTTCCTCTCCTTCTATTGTGTTGTTCTCCCAAGCTGTACAGCTTTCAATCCTTTTATTTCCGCTGCTCTCCCAGTGATTCTCCAACAACCGTACAGCGTACGGATAGCCTACGCTACTTATGTTATTTCTCCCTTTCGTACGGTGTACGAAAAGCCTGGGCTAATTTATGCTCCTCTTTTGTTCCTTTCGTCCTGATTCCATACGGCCTTACAGCTTTGTTATATTCATGTTTTGTCCTTCGTTTTGTTTTGTTTTTTCACCGTGTCTTATTGTTTCATACGGACATGAGTTGTACGACCTTTAAATGTCATACGGTCATGTGTCATACGACCTTTGCATTTTTTTCCCCTTCATGCGACACTTTGTTGTACGGTCATGTTTTTTGGGTCATACGGTGCTCTCTTTTTTTTCAAAAAAAATATTTTACCTAAGTCTAATTGATCCTGTCTACCAAGGTTACCTCTCCATTCATCGTGCCTTTCGTGGTAGATCTTCAATTTTGAGCTATTGACGGGATCTGCCATTTCCTTTATGTCCAAAGTCCACAACTTGACTGCTCCATTGTCGCCAACTTCTCGCACCTTGTATGGCCCAAGCCACTTTACTTTAAATTTGCCCAACTTGATTTCATTGCATCCATTATATTTCAAAACTAATTGCTCGGGTGCAAATCTTGTTCTCTTAAGGTACTTGTCATGCCATGCCTTCCGTCGCTATTATGCTATTTCAATTGCCCACTGTGCCATGAGACACCGTATATCCAATTTGTTGAGATTATACAATCTCTCCCTTCGACTCTCCAAATCTCCCAATTTGTTCTCAATGGCAATCCTCAAACTAAGTACCATGAACTCAGCTAGTACAACAGCCTCATGTCCGTACATCAAGTGAGAGGGTGTGTGCCCCATAGTGACCTTGTAAGTGGTGTGATTAGCCCACAGTACGGATGGCAACCTTTCTTACCAATCCTCTTCGATTCTGTATGACTTGTATATCACGGACACCAATATCTTGTTGGTGGCTTCAACCTAACCATTAGCTCTCGAGTAGTAAGGGCTTGAAAGAGAATGAAAAATCTTACATTCTGTAGTGAGCAGTTTAATCACATGGTTGACGAAATGTCCCCCTCGATCACTCATAATCTGGATGGGTATGTCGTATCGTGTGATTATTTGTTCATATATAAATCTTGTCATACTCAAGGCTGAGTTATCCGGAAGGGCTCGTGCCTCAATCCACTTCGTAAGGTATTCCATCGCTACAACGATGTACCTACACCGTCATGCTCTGCTTGCATTGAGCGGCCCCATGAAATCCAATCCCCATCTTTCAAACAATTCTTGTGCATTGGAGGGGTTCAGAGGCATGAAGTCTCTCTTGAGGGGCTTCCCTTCTCTCTGGCATGTATCACAGCTCACCACCCATTCCCTTGTGTCATAAACTGTTGGCGACCATAGTCCTGCCAGGAATATTTTGTGTCGTATTTGGTCCCATGTGTCCTCCCACAAGACCTTCACGTGCTTCCCTAAGTACACTCAGGACTTCCTCCTCCATGACACATCGGTCAAGGACTTAGTCAGGCCCCATCTTGTATAACAATCCATTAATCAACTGGAACGTTTTACTCCACAATACCAACTTCCTTCTCCTACTCGGTTGCATCTCCCAAGAGAACTGCCCAGTTGAGAGGTATTCTCCAATACTTGTATACTAGGACAGTAGCACTACAATTCTAAATAGGTGTGGAAGTCATCATTGACACCCTCGGGTGGTTCTCCGAATTTGATTCTTGACAAGTGATTTGCACTTACGTGGCTCTTCCTGAGCCATACTATAATGTTGAATGTAAACTCCTACAATAGGAGTATCCATCTACTTACCCGCCCTTGAATGATCGGCTTGTTAACTAGGTACATCAGAGCCTGGTGATCCACATCAAAAAAAAAAGGAGTCACTAATAGATAATGCCACAATTTCTGCACGGCATAGACCATCCCACGGCTTCCCTCTCTATGGTGCTATAATTCTTCTCTGCCTTTGACAGGAGTCTGCTCACAAAGTAAATAGGGTGATCCAACCCATGATCTCATGTTTGTGCTAGGGTTGCCCCAATGGCAAAGTTCGATGCATCCACATGGACATGGAATTCCTTGTCCCAGTTAGAGTACACAAGGATAGGCACTCCCACTAGCCTTGAGTAGGATACTTGGGCAAAGTTATCCTGCTTTGCTTCCCACATGTAGGGTTCTCCCTTCTGGGTCGGGTTGTCCAGTGGGTAGGATACTTGGGCAAAGTTCTTAATGAATCTCCTATAGTACCCAATGTGCCCCAAGAATAATTTCACCAGGGTCACATCCATAGGATGTTCCATCTCCAGAATTACTCGCACCATGTCTGGATCTGTCTTCAATCCAGCTTTGCATATGATGTGTCCCAATTGTTTCCCCTGAGGCACCATAAATTTGCACTTTTTAAGATTGAGTGCCAATCTAGCTTGTTGGCACCTCTCCATACATTGTCGGAAGGTAACCATGTGTGTGTCTTCGTAATGTCCCCGTTTTTCAGACTATAGGGATTAGCTTGGATTAGCAACCCTCGCAAGCTAATTAGACGATCAGAGGGGGCTAGTTGGTGGAGCCAGTGTTGGGATTCCATTCTGGAGGTTCAGTTTACCAGGTCTGCTCTTCGTTCAGGTCAATTTGATCAACTTACTATTTTTAGTAAGTGGTATTTTTGGGTATGGCCAGATTTAGCAGGGCATCTGCACGGGATGTCAAATGTTTCAGGAATGAGTTTTAGGGAATCTCCAGTTTGAGAGACTTACTATTTATAGTAAGTCTATTTGTGGCAGTTGGTTATTTCTGGCAGGGCAGTGGAAGTTTGAGGCTCTGGTGTCAGAAATGAGTTTGCGCAGTCAATGGGGTTCAGTGGCTTTTAATTTTAAAGTTATCGTTATTAAATTAAATTATTTTAATTTAATAACTTTATTACTTTATAACTTAATGTTATAAATTGAAGTTGAGATTAAAAAGCCTTTTAAGTTAAAAAGTAAAATTGAAGCTTTTTCCAAAAAAGCTATATATTCAATTCGAAAAAGCACTTTCATTACCCATTGATGATTTCATAAAAACTTTTGTGAGAGAATTCTTCTTGGCTTGGAAAAGCTAGGGTTTGAGCTTGGTCTTCAACTTTTGGAGAGAGTTTTGCAACAAATTTTGAGCTTGGTCTTCAGCTTTTGGAGAGAGTTCTGCAATATCTCTTGAGCTTCGTCTTCTTCCAGGAGAGAGCTCATTTTGTTCCTAAAATCATAATTCAGTGCTAACGTATACTGGAATTGTGATATATTCAATTTAATTTGCTGAAGAGTTACAGGAGGAAATCGAATTTTGAGAAACAAGGGTTTGAATCAAACTCTTTGAGTAACGGGCATTTCTTAAGGATTAGCACTTTGAATCAATTTTAGACATCAAAGCATTGTGTCGTAATCTCCAGGCAGAGAATAAGATTGCTGTGCAATTTCTGTTAGTGTCGTACAGTACTTTGCAAGACTGTACATTTCCAGCCAGCCATACACAGCAAGGTATTGCGTGAGGCTTCCATTAGAGATCAGCTTCCATGTTTGGATGCCTATGCTTGGCTCATTTAGTTGGCATTGAATTGTGCATTGTGGCGTGAATAAGATACTACAGCAGCATGGGGAATTCAGATTAGGAGGTGAAAGTTGGTAATTCTGTTCCAGAATTCCATTATACAACCGCATATTAATTAAGGTGCCCAGATTTGTTTTCAATTGCTTGTAATTTGAAGTTAATTTGATAGTTGATCAATTCTGATTTTCTGTGAGTAATTCGAGGGTGAATTATTGACTATTGATTTATTATGAAGAGGTTAAGATGTGAAAAGTATCATTTAAAATTCATATCTGATGTTCATTAATTTCTATATATTTCAAAGAAAATTTAGAAGTGCAATTTAAATTGAGTAAAGAGCTAGTTTGTACATGAGAGCTGATTGGGCTCTTCACAGTGGTATCAGAGCACTAATCTTGCCATCCTGAAGGGTATGAAAATAAAATAATGGAAGACAGATTTATACCAGGCGGGTACTATACCCATAGGGATAGAAATTCACCACCTCCTAAAGGTAATGAACAGGGCCCACAGAATGAATAGGCAGGGAACAGGAATAATATTGGAAATGATATTGACAGGGAGGCCAGAGATGCCTTCAGAAATATTGCAGATGGCCAGCATCATGTTGCAACTGTATTGCAACAGCTTTTAGACACTTTACAGTGCATTGCATTACCAGGTGCTAGAGACAGAGGTGCGCGGAGTGTTTCAATCAGCTCACACAGGTCACGAGCTGATGACAGGCGAGATGATAGAGCTGACCATACTGGTACTTATGACAAGCCTCATCGTCCGACTTTCTTGAGGCCAGAGCTGGATGTAGTTAGTGTAGTTAAACTCCCACAAATTTTGTCTTTGAAGCTCAAAACCGCGTCCTTGGCAGTGACTGATGTTGCACATTTATAACACCCCAAAAAAAAGGGTTATCCTACCTCGGGTTTGTGTTTGGCCATCATTAAGGCTTAGGGTTTGTTACCCGGTTTTTAAACTTTTAGTTCACAGTTCACATATTCATTATCATGTTTCCAAAGTTGTGTTTTCCCTTAGTCTTGCCCTCATTTATGATCAAGTATGTTAAAGAAAGTTTGTCATTTGCATTCGCCCAAGTGTTCAGTCAATTAGTCTTGTGTAAATTAGTACTTAATTTTACATCTTCTAAAGTTTGTGAGATCACCGACCTACTCAACCATGCTAAATGAGCGTTGTGTTCTTTCACCCAAGTCTCTCTTTGTCGGCATGTTGAGTGTTTTCTCAAACTTCCTTACCTTGTGGTGCAGGAGCAACCTAAGAGCATGTGTTGGGTCAACATGACCAAACTTGAATTTTTTATTTTATTTGTCATTTTATGTAAATAAGGCGATTTGAGGGCATTATGATGCATTTGGACCTAATTGTGCAAGTGTGAGGTCCATTGGGAAAACATGTAGAAGTTGCTAAAAACTTGTCATTGTTGTCAAGCAACTTTTATTCCAATGATGTGATAAAGTTACAAATTATTGTTTTGTTAATTTGTAATTCAAAATATGGTTACCAACCATTGAGGAAGGTTAGAAAACATATAAAATGCTTTATTCCATTGACCAACAAGGTTGGTTGATGATTTTGGAGAAGTTGAAGGAAATAAACATCAAGAACTTTGCATTTCTCACATTTTTATCTATGTTTTATTGCTTTGTACATCCTTGTACAGACCTATACGAGTGTGAAACTGATTGGAGATTGGGTCTAATCCATCCTTTGTCGAGGAGCTCCTAGATCATCTTCTCTATCTCTTCTTTGAAATTTTTGGGATGGCAATAGGGCATGGTGATAACAGGCTTGGCGCTCTCCTCCAACTTGATGGTGTGCTCAAAACCTCTATGTGCCCACACAAAGGTTTCATCGAGACCAAACATTGTGTCGCCCAGATGACGTCATCATGTCTAAACATTGCTTCCATCCAGTTTGCCAAAATCTCCCTTGGACCGTCATTCGACATTCCTCTCAGTAGCACCTTGCCATCCACTTCAAATGAGAATTCCTTCCTTTTAAAATTGTGTACTAGTCAAGGGTCTCCATCCATTGAATGCCCAAGATGACATCTATATCATCCAAATTTATTGCGAAGAAATCATCTATCACTGTGTAATTGTCCACGGTGATGCTAAGTTGCAAAACTAAATGAGTACATGACAGAAGGTTTTCTCCCGCCACCTTGACCTTGAACCCTTCATGTTCCTACGCACGCAGACCCCGTCTAGTGACGAGTGACAAATTGATGAAGTTGAGTGTGACCCCACTGTCCAACATGACTATGACTCACTACCCCTAGAGCATACCACGAACCCGAAACACAATGCACCTTAGAGTGTCAGCTAGTGCCACAATGACGCCTCCCCTCTGTACCAGTGTGGCAATCCTCTTAGCCTAATTCGTTTCTTCTTTGGCCTCCTCTTCTTCCTACAACTCGGGCTCGTCATTCTCCTCGTTGGACACCACCTCAATGTAGTGGATTTTCCCTTGCCTAAGCATCAGTGTCCTAGTTCCCATGGCTCCTTGCAGGTGTAGCAAAGATTTCTCCTCCTGAGCTCATGCCTTGTTGCCTCATCCAATGATGGCTTCTTTGGGTACAGTTTGTTGTCTTTCTCCTTCGATGTGACGGGTGGTTTGGCATGTGTGTAACTCTTGGAAGAAGATAAGGTAGCCATGTCATGCACCTTCTTAATTGCTTCGGTGAGCATGTTGGGGTTGAACCCTTTGAACCAACCCTTTAGGGGTTCCATCAATCCATCTATGAACAACAAAACCGATCTTCTCTCTGAGATGTCTGTAACCAAAACTGACAGTCTTTGGAATTCTGTGATGTAACTGTCTAACAGCCCTATCTGCTTCAGTTGGGGCACTCCTTGAAGTTGAGCTTTGGATCCTTCTTGTCAAAGCGGTCTATAAGTCTTTTCATAAAGTCAGCATATGAAGTGACTCGATCATGATCGAGGGTGAACATCCCATCGTGCCACCATTCTTGAGCAACTCCTTCCAGGTGAAGTGTTGCAAACTTGATTGCTTTACCTTCAAGCATTGGGTTGAGCTAGAAGTAGGTATTCACTTTCTATAGTCACACTAGTGCTGATGTTTTTCCGAACTCATCAAAGGATGATAAATTTAGCTTACCAATCTTCTGTTTGATGTCATCATTATAATGGCCATGGCTCCTGGCGTCATATTTCATTCGTAGATTTGCATAGTCCCTAAAGGATACCTCTCCATCAAGATTCGCATCCCTCCAATCTTGTCTCAACTGTTCTTGCATATCCAGGAAAGTGGGCTCTCGCTCTCTACGAGGTGCTTCCGTTCATTGGGGAATGTCAGTATCAACGGTCGAGAATGTGACTGTTGTGTGTTTGACCTTCCATTGACCGAATTATCGCCATGTCCATTGCGATATCCATTTGTTCTGCATTCCACCAATTGTCGCAATGTCTCTTCCATGAGTTGTTGACGTTTTCCCCTGGCCATGGTTTCATTGAGCTAAGCTTGTCTTCTGGTTAGCTCTCTTAACAATGTCGTAATTTTAATGTCGGGGTCCCCCATTCTGTCCACAAAACAGTACCTCCTTATGGTGTATACTATGAGCTCGTTCCGCATCCACTACCTGATAGGAAGGCAGAATCACCAACTCTAATACCAATGTAATGTACCGTACGATAGGTTCCTCTTCAATGTTGTGCAGTCCCTTTCAACACCCTTTGACTCCCTTCGACACTCAGCACCCTTCGGCTCCCTTCGAAACCCCTTCGGCTCCCTTCGAAACCCCTTCGGCTCCCTTCGTACCCCTTTGGCTCCCCTACGGCACCCCTTCAACTCCACATCGGTACCCCTTCGGCACCCTCAATTAATGAGTCAACTACATGGTTCATAGATGCCAAATGTATTATTGATGAATAAATTCTAACTCAAGACACTCACCAACAACCAGAATGAATTGTGAAGAACAGAGAATTTGTATTTTCAAATTATGTATCTCATATTACATCAAATTTGTCTTCAAGTGCAGACTTCACAGATTTGGACCAACTGGCAGAATAGGGTGAGGAGTGATTCCTATCGAAACTGCAAGGTGTCAGAATAGGGAGGATCTTGCACCTTCGAAACGGCAGACAATGCTGAACTCCAATTGGAATTCGCAAATACATAAGAAACATAGAACTCCACTATGACTACCTACAATGCCAAACACGACCTTATAAAGAGCTCTAGAAAGTTTCCCGAAGGGTTACAAGCATGCCTACAATAGTTTATTACTTTTTATGTTATTATTAAATTAATTAATTAATTAAAGGGGTTTGTAAGATATTATTATTAAATTTGGGACCACTTAATCAATTAATTTAGTTGAGTCGTTTAATTATTTCGGGGATATTACATATAGCTGCTAGGGTTTATTATTCACTGATTTTAATATTTTTTCTAGCTAGAGCAACTTGATTTGAATTGAGATTTTAAAGCCATTGGAGGTGGAATAATATTTTTATCATTGCTGTTGTTATCAGCTATTATGGTCATCCTTTGAGGCAACCATACCATCTACAAGTTGTTAGGCTTCCATTTGCTTCCGAGTATGTAAGGATTCATTGTGATTTGTAATAAACCTCAAATCTAAAGTAATCAATTTGCTGTTGTAACTTTATCAGGCTTATATCAGACCTAATTTGAGGCTAACAAAGTGGTCTTTAATTGAGAAACTTGTTTATGTTTTATGCATATCATGCTCTTTCATTTCTACATGTTCACTCATCTAAGATTATGATGTTCATCTTGGATTTGTTTGTGATCTTGCAAATGTCTACTAGAAATTTAAAAACGATATGTGTAACTGATATGACATTTTATACATAGATGGAATTGCCAAAAGCTTCCAAATTAAGAGTAACGAGTATTAGCAATTGATAAGAAAAATCATCAATGTAACTACTGATGCACTAAGACAAAATAAAGAAAAGCTATGAATGTAGTTTATGACAGTCAAAATGATTTTCTAACTTCCAAGTTTCCCATAGCAGCACTGCATAGCAAGAAAACTGAATAACACACCTGTTGTCCCTACACTATCTACAGAGCCAGACTCCAAAACATGCTTTTCAACAGCCAGCGCCAACTCAGAAGCAGCCAGTCCTGCATCATTCCTGTTTAGAAATGACTCAAAGACAGTAAGTTGCAAAAAAAAAAGTGTCATAAGAAATCATTGGATCAAGAACTAGTCCAATTCATTATGCATTATGAATTTTGTAATGGCATAATTTTGTTGTCATTCAATTGAATTTATAGTAACTTATTTTGATTGTGGCTAATATTCTAAAAGTGAATGTTTACAAAAATGTCATGAACTGACAAGGATCACTCACCAATTTTTTAAAGTACTTTTTAGCAATTATAACTACAAAAACAAATGAATCCAACTGCTAAGAGTATCAAGTTGCATTTCTGGTGGCATATTGGTAAAGGAAAGAGTAATGAGGTTATGATTGATGCTACAATGCAGGATATATAATTGATGCTCCAAATCCATGCAGCAATCAATGTTAAGACATTTCCAATTTTCTGGAAGCGCCTTCATCCAATATGCGTTGCCTAATTAGCCATTGATTTTTCCGTACATTTTCACAAGTGTTATAGTGAAAGACTAGGTCTTGGTTGCCACTTCCTATGAACTTGGGTAGAATTCGACAATATGCAAGTGGAGTTGGAATTAGCATGATGTTCATGTTGCTTCTCTGAATCCTCCTCTATCCCAATTTGTCCAGTCTGATTTCTTTTGATTGTTCAATCCAAAATTTGAAAACTTGGACTCAACTTAGCAACCCAAAATTTTGACTCTAACTCAGAACATAGCATGGACTCAGCGAAAAAAACTCATAATTACACAAAAAAAAATCCAATGCATTTAGAGAACATAAAATTCTAATTTGACTATCAATTTGACATAATTCAAACATTACACCTATCACATGACCCTCAAACTCTCAAAATTTGAAATTTCAATCACTGTATGTTATGTTCAGGCAGTCGAAGAGTCCAAGCTCTAGACTCGGGAGTTCAAGCCTAAGACTCAACAGTCTTGGACCAAGAATCGGCCAAGTCCAGGACTCCTTCCTTATTGGGTTCCATTCTTTGTCTTGCCACATCTTCCTCCTCTCCTTCGGACTCCAAGGATGATGCCAGGTCCTCACTAACCAACTGTGTCTTCAGATCGATGGTGAATCTTCGGCACTCTTTTCTATAGATAGAGAATTAATCTTCCAGTCATGCTTGACCTTAGCCTCCACTAGCCACCCTCTCCCGAGAATGGCGTCGTACCCTTTTCTTTCTAGAGGAATCACTATGAAATCGAGCACGAATGGTTCGGTACCGACTATTACCTGCTATGCCATTAATGTGTCAATGGGTTTAATCCCGTGACAGTCCACTCCCATGAGTTGAAAGGTCGGTGGCCACAATGTAGGTTTCCCCAATCTTTTCCAAGTTTCTTCGGGTAACACGTTGACCCAAGGCCCTCCATCTACGATGGTGTCGGTTAAGACTGCTCCAAGGATTCCCATCTCTACTACATCCGGATGCCTTCCTGCGTTAAGCGCCAACACAATTGGGTCCTGTGAGGATCCAAGAGGGTCTTCCTTCCCAAGGGAGTTTTTCTTCTCACTGCTTGGTCCCCTTATTTCCAGCTCCCTGGTCGTCGTTGTATTTAAAAGGGTGGCCCTCAAGTGGGGCATTGCCACAAGGAGATCTTTGAATTTCACCGGGATTTCCGTGTGCAACATCTGTCGGATTATGCTTTGTTCTAGGTTTCTTTCCGAGGAGGTACTGGCCTTCCCATGCATTTCCCTCCTTTCGTTAGTCAATTCCTTCTCTATGGCAGCCTTAGCTTCTTGTAGCCACTCCTCTATCTCGGGGTTGGGGTATAGTTTTCTCTTTGCTTGTCTGTGGGTTAGCATCAGTATTTCCTCTTCTGCTATGCTTAGGAAGTTCACATTGGGCTTAGGACAGTTAGTCTCATCGTGGTCTCCCAAACCACACCATCGGCAGAGGAATTGCAGTGCTTCCTTTGGACATTCTCTCACGAAATGTCCCCACTGACTGCATGTGTGACATTGTATCATTGGTCAATCGGAGGTATCATACTGAAGGCGACTTCGGCCTCCTCCACTGATATTGTTATTATTGTTGTTTCCGTTACCCCTGCTACCTCGCCTATTGTTCTGAAAGCCGACAGATGATGTCATGTTGTTTTGGTTGTTTGTACCCGTTGCTGCTGAGGCAGATGCCTCCTAGGCTAATAGCACCGGGTGGCTTTGAGATTTCATGTTGTATTGGCATTTCCTCGTGGAATGACCCGCAATCTGGCAAATGTCGCAAAATTGTTTCTTGGGACATGCTCCTTTGGTGTGACCCTCCTCCTTACAGTCGGTACACCACAGATTGGCTTCATGACTCTTGCTTGTGCTCACCTTCATGGTAGTTTTGAATTCTTTCATCATCCTCATCATGTCCTTCTGAAGGTCTTCTACCTTTTTATTTGCTTCGTCGTCGCTGCTTCCTTCAGAGGAGTTGTCGTCATCAAAGGATCTGGCCTTCTTCTTCTTGGAGGTCTTGTTCTCGCTCTCCAAGTCCATGGCTCTGTTGTAGGCATCATTGTAGGATGCTGGTGGGACCACCTTCATCTTCCTTCGGAGGGTGGGCTTCAACCCTTCGATAAACCACCGATTCTTAAGTCTGTCAGCCGATTGGCTTTCCATTTTCCCGACCAATTCCTTTAGCCTACATCCATAGCCTCTCACGGTTTCCTCTTTCCCTTGTTTTGTCGTATAAATCTCAGCCACTATTTCATTATCATCTCTTACCAATCTGAATTCGGTCTGGAATTCCTTCTTTAGATTTTTCCATGTAGCAATCTTTGACGGGTCCATGTCTGAGAACCAGTCTATCGCCACTCCTCGCAACGTTGTTGGGAACTACTTTACCCATTTGTCAACGTCGGTCACCCCATTGGCCGCCCAAATTGTTTCACAGGTCCTACAATGTTGGGTTGGGTCTTCCTTTCTGTCATCGGTGAACTTGGGCAACTTCGTCTTTTCTGCCATGTTCACCTTCACTGGCAGTGTCGATAGCAAACGTTGTGTCACGGCTTGTGTTGTTGGTTGTCACTGATTGTACTGCAGGTTGTAATTGTACTACCAAGTTTGGTGTCTCGGAAGTGTTTGGTACCTCACTACTTGATGTCTCCGAACTACTGGAAGTGTCAAAGCTTGGTAGGCTACTGCGATCCCCGTGCCCCTCTATCACACTGATAGTCTCGGCGGCAGCAATCTCCTTAGCCTTCCTACACGCGGCTTCTTCTCTCTCCTTCCTTCGGGCTTCTTCTGTCCATAGGGTTAAGGTTAGGCTTCCCAACAAGCTTCTTGTTTCTTCTAACAGCTCTTCATCACACCCACCGTCGTGGTGGCTAGATTCCCCCACACCCACGCCTTCACTTCCTCCCTTCGATAGTCCCTCGGCACGTTGTCGGAATCTTTCCCTTTGCTTGGCTTGTTGTTGTGCGAGTATAGCTTTTCTAGCGGCTTCCTCCCCTTCAAGTTCCTTCTAGAAATTTCTATTTTTACTTAATTGATTGGGCATAAATTCTTTGCTCACTTCTCCACGGGGCAATAATCAACACATCATTTTAAAAAACACTTTTATTTATTCATTTCGTTTTATTACAACACTTTTTAATCAATTGAATGATTTCTTCATTTCAATTGTTTAGTGTCCTTCCTTTCTTCCGTCTATCTCAAATTTTAGAATTCCCAAGAGGTGCCATCGCATTCCTCCTGGTGACGAATGTTCGCACGTTCCTAGTATGCCCAGAGAACTTCCTGTCGGCATTCCTCATGGGCAATCTCTTCCAAGTGGGTTTGTTGTGCCAATGATGCTTGTGCAAGCAATTGGGGGAGGTGGCTCATCAACCGATTTACTGCGAGGCTTACTCCCAGTGCGCTCCACACAGCACTCGTTGAAACTTCAGCCTCCCGTCGGACGTAGGTTTCGATGGCTGCCTGAAGCAGGATTGAGAATTTCGTCGTTGCGGCATCTTCTCCTTCATAGAGCTTTGTACGTGTGTCATCGGCCTCTGAGTTAATCTCACCAACTGGTAGGCCCATAGTGCCCGTACGCCATCCAATCCTTCCTTTCCCGAGTATGTCTAGGCAACTGCACCAAATGTTTACCCTCGTGGGGTAACAAAGACTAATTGCATCTAGAAAGTAAAGTATTCAACAGGAAATGTAAAGAGAACATAACAGCATTATATGCATATCATAATCATCGAGTACAAGTGTATTCTATATCACCCTATCCGTGTCTTGCTCAAAGAGAAGAATGCATACATATAATGTCCGAGGGGATGCGAGGCGAACCGTCGCATCCATGTAACTCCCTAGGACGGGCTAACAGTCTAACTACCTATTGTTGTTGGGATAATTGCATGTATGGGTAATTATGAAAATAAAGTATTATGTTAGTCTTGGTCGTTAGTGACTGAGAGGTTAGACAGTTACGACACGACGTTTCAGTCGTGCCCCTTCGGGTAGTTTATTATACCCTCTCAGAGGATGGACAGAGAGGATTGTATTATGCTATACTTGTATTGTGAGAATCTGGAATGATCCATTTCCTATGAAGAAACCTACTTCTCTTCAACATCTCGCTGACTTGAGTTGTTGATAGTGAACCTCTTGATGCAAGTGAAATCTTCTATTAGTTTGCTTTCCCCAACAGATCAATCCATCCAATCAGCATGAGGTTATCATCCATTTCCTATGAAGAAACCTACTTCTCTTCAACATCTCGCTAATATGACTTGTTGATAGTGAACCTCTTGATGCAAGTGAAATGTTCTATTAGTTTTTTTTCCCCAACAGATCAATGTATCCAATCAGCATGAGGTTATCATCCATTTCCTATGAAGAAACCTACTTCTCTTCAACATCTCGCTAACATGAGTTGTTGATAGTGAACCTCTTGATGCAGGTGAAATGTTCTATTAGTTTGTTTTCCCTTCACTAATTTGATTATTTCTGTTCAACTTCATGCCTCATGAATAAAAAATTTAGTACCTGGTTTTTTCAGATTTAAGACCTGCTTTGACTGTAGGGCATATCGTATTGGAAGGTAAATCACGATGAATGTAGTGAAGTGTTACTAGATTGTTCTTAACTAAAGAGAGCTTTCTAAGGTTCAGCTAACGGGTTAGCAACTACTACAAAAGGTTTGTTGAAAGATTTTACTTGATCACAAATCTGATCACTCACTTTCAAAAATTAATAGAAGCTTGTTTTGGATTGAAAAATAAGGTTCAAAAGTTGAAACATTTATCAACCCGCATGTCAGTTTTCTGTGTGCCTGATCTAGGTGTAGACTTTGTATCAAGTATAAATAGTGCAGTTCTAAGTAAAATATCTCCACAAGCAACAGTGGGTTCACAAACTCCAGTCCACCAGCTTGCCAGCTCAAAGAAAGTCATGTCCTCCACCCTATTACATTTACGATGCCCATTGATTTGTTAACTTAGACCATTTTGGCAATAAGTTTTTCACTTTACTACTAGACCACCACCTAACAAACAAGAAGATGGTTCAATCTTGACTGAAGAAACGCAAGGACTCTTGTTGGGTCTATTGTGCCCCATCTCAAGCAATTCCTTGATGACCTTTTCAATTTCCTCCTTGTGCCTATTTGGATGCCTAATATGTTGTGGTGATCACTGGTTTAGACCCTTCCTCCAACTCTATGAGATGCTCAATGGGCCTCTCCAGTGGTATCCCAAGAGGTATACTACTAAACACCTTGTTGTGCTTGTAAAACAAAATACGAATATCTGGGTGATAGTTGTTCTTCTACTATTCTGTAATTGTAGGCATTATGATACACTCTACTGCCCTTTTCATTTGATCACGTCTAATTAGCCTTTCCATTCTCTTGAACCACTCTCAGGCCACCATTAGACATTCCTCTAAGTACTATTTTCTTTCCATTTTTCTCAAAACTCATCTCAATAGTATGCAATTCATGGTGAACTCTCCAAGCGTCCAGATCCAATGCACGCCAAGAACTGCATCCGCATCCCCTTTACTCACCACATAAAAATCATCTTTTGACTCATAATCACCCAATTATATACTCAGATCATAAACTTTTTGTGTGCAAGTGAGCTTATATCCATCTGCAACCATTACTTTAAATCCTTTAAAATTTTCTGTTTTGAGTCCCCTTTTCACCACAAGACCCTCATCAACTAAGTAGTGAGTCGATCCTGTATCAATTTGAGTAATTATTTGCTGCCCACAAAGAACACCTCTAACTTTGAATGATCCCACTTTCTGAAACTACAATGTTGAGCAATGGTTCCATCACATCCTTATTCCTTTTACATGTCCTCGGATGAATCCTCTTCATCTCTACTCTCCAAATCAGTATGCTGATTTAAATATTTCTAGTTTCATCTGCTTTGAAATACTCAATTTGTTTGCCATTATCATTAATAGTATACTTATGAGATGGGTTCCATGGCTACTTGCATTGGAAATATAAATTTTTGCTTCTAAGATCATTGAGCTTATCACTATCCAACAAGGTTGACTCATGTTGAGTCTGATTTGAATCCTTATAGAAATAGTTTGTCTTTGTCGATTTTATGTAGGAATCCCTTTGATTGAAATTTACTTCTATAAGTGGGAGACTCCATGTTGCTAGCTTTCTTGATGGCATCCTATAACATAGGTGGACTAGTGCCTTAATCCAGCCTCTTGAAGGATCTATAGTATGTCCATCAATAGTACAATGAGTCTTCTCTCTGAAATCTATGTCACCGACACTGACAACCTCTAGAAATCAGCAATGTGAGTATCCACAAACCCCCATTGCTTCAAGTGCGCCAACACTTTAAAATGTAACTCTCTATTAAAAAAAATCGATCAACCTCTCTAGAACTCTGCATATGAATCAATCTATTCATGTCCTAGTGTGACCATCCCATGATGTCACCACTCATGCCCACTACCTTCCAAATGAATCGATGTATATTTCTTGAGCCTCAGCTTCTGGCATAGAATTGAGTTGAAAATAGGTATCCAAATTTTGAACCCAAGCCCTAGCTCCCTAGATCCATCATAATAAGGAATTGATAATTTAACGACTTTCCCCTAAAGATTCCAGTAATGATGCCTACCATCACCACGTCCATGTGGTCTATGTTTCAATATGAGATCTATCTAGTCATGAAATGCCATTTCATATTGGAATTCACTATCGAAATCCTTCAAATCCTGTAAGATCTGATCTAATAACTCTTGTTGTGTCAGTTCATTATCCACTTGAAGTGCTTGTGGTGTCATGTGTTTCTCTCCGCTCTACCATCATCTCCCTTTCAATGTTAGTCTTAGCTTCCCGTACCCTCTCCTTTTCCGTACGGGGGTCTGGGTATGTTGCTTTCTTGGCTTGTGCTCTGGAGATTGCCAGTACCCCTTCTTCTTCACCCAGCCTCTCAATGTTCAATAAGTTAACTCTCGGCTTGGGACAATTTGTATCCTCATGGTCGCTAGGACCACACCATCGGCACAAGTGTTGGGTGCTTTCCTCCTGGCAATCCCGGGTGAAGTGTCCTCACTGATTGCAGGCTCGACATTGAATCATTGGCCGGCCCTTAGATCTGACTCTGACTATTGTTATTATTGTTATTGCTTCTTCTCCCCATCGTGTATTCCAGTATCCACCGGACAATGTCGTGTTGGTCTATTGTTGAGAGGTGCCCGCTGTTGCGAACATCAACGGTTGTTCTTGTGCGAAGAGTACCTATGCACTTCTTGTTTTCATGTTGTATGGGCACTCCTTGGTGGAGTGTCCCATCACCTGACAAATGTCGCAGAAGGCCTTTTTTGGGCATGTGCCTTTTGTATGGCCCTCTTCTTTGCAATCTGTGCACCATAATTCTCCCTCGCTCTTGTTGTTGCTCCCCTTCATAGCTTTAAATTCCTTCATTATACAATGCATATTCTTCTAGAACACTTGCACCTTCTTACTAGACTCTTCGTCACTGCTACTTCCTTCCGAGGAATCATCATCTAACGACATGTTCTTCTTCCTCAACATTTTGCTTTCGCTTTCAATGTCCATGGCTCAGTTGTACGCATCCTTGTACAACGTCGCAGGAACAATTTTCATTTTCCTTCTTAAGGAGGATTTCAACCCCTTCACGAACCAGCACTTCTTTAGGTCGTCTGCCGGTTGATTCTCCATCTTTCCTAAGAACTCCTTGAGTCGTCGACTGTATATTCTCACACTTTCATGCTTCCCCTGCTTCATACTATAAATATCAGCCACAATCTCATTATCGTCCAAAAGTAATTTAAATTTGTTCTAAAACAATTTCTTCAACTCGGCCCATGTACTCACCTTTGTCTGGTCCATGTTGGAGAACCAGTCTATGGCCACTCCACATAGGGTTGCAAGAAATTGCACCAGCCATTCATCTTGGTCTGTCTGCCAATTGGCCAACCAGATTGTCTCACATGTTCAACAATGTCATACAAGGTCCTCCCCATCCCCCATGAACTTCGGCAGTTTTTGTTTGTTTTCCATTGGTATGTTCTTTGTCCTTGGTCCGGTGTGAACTCCCAAGTTCAGCATACTAGAACCGAAAAAATCGTTTTGATTACTGTGCTCCAATATCCTCCCGACACTCTTGGCCACGCCGATATCCCCTACGTGTCTGTCCTCAGTCTCCTCTACCTCCGTTTGAGTTTTTGGTTCCACCACTCAATCCTCCCTAATTCCTTCCAATGTGAGGGTTAAGTGTCCCAAACAAAGTCGAGTAGCCTCTATCAACTCATATACTTTATAACTATCTGCCACCCCTCTGTTGGCACTTGGGCCCACTCTGTCCCCTTCTATACTCTCCTTGTTCCCTTCGGTGTTCCCCTCCGATAACCCTTTTGTAATTATGTTTGTAGTTGCCCCCTCGGCAATCCTTTGTAGCCTTCGTTTTCTTCCACCTGCTCTACCAATCTAATGCTTTTTTGAGAGCCTCCTCTTGGTCTTCTTGTCCCTTTGGAATGTGTTTTTTGTCTTTATTCAACATTAGTGGCATCAATTATCCTTTTCGAATGGGTTAAGGATGCATTGTCGTCTACGGCTCTCGTTATGTTCCTCATACAGCTCTAAGATTTGTTGACGGTGGTTTTCTCTGCTTTCTTCTTCTCGCAAGTTACGAAGGGCTAGCAAGTGTTATGCCAATAGCCTTAGTAAGTGGCACATCAAACAGTCCACCACTGGACTCACACCCAGTGAAATCCACACCGCACTTTCGGGATCTTCCTCTCTTCTCGCCTCCCTTCATAAGTACGTTTCAATGGATCCTTGCAATATGTTCGCACACTCTGATGGAGTCTTAATTTTTAGGCTCCGTTCTATGCATTTTCCATAGTCTTTTTTCACTCTTTTATTAATGTGGTCGATAAGGCTTTGCAGGATTTGCAGATTGATCAATTATATTGATATTATTATAAGCTGTCTTCAAGATGTTAGTTAAAAGGCAATTCTTGGATTGAATTGTTTCTATCTGTAGGCCATTATCACTTATTTGTTATAGGAGCATCTTCCAATCAGAATTTTGGAATCAGGCAACAAACATAGTGCCACTTCCAGAATTAAAGATTCTGATTTAAGCTGCTGATGTAAGCAGCAGTTCATCCTTAAACAAGAATGATTAAATGTCAAGAGAGTGTGTAGTCATAATGCATTTAAAAGCATGTAAAAGACAATCAACACTATACAATACAAATGGGTGATTCAAGTATAATTACTATTACATTGGACCAAGTTTAAATCAGATTCTCTATGGAAGACTTCACCATTCAGATAAGGATGATGGTACATAATGCAATAGAACAATGGTTTGTTCTATATGAAGGCAGTCATTTCATACATGTGATAAATTAGAAATCAGGGAAACGTTGTTAAGAAATGAAGATGCAATACACAGAAAAATTGTGACCAAAATCAACAATGACAATCAATATCAGAAGTGATAGTAGACTGCCAGTTTCAAAGGATAGTCAGAGCTCTATGAAAGGAGTTCTTTTTTAATTCTATGTGAAGACTATCACAAGTGGCAGTGTAATTTCAAAAGTGCACAACACAGTTGGATGCATGCTTTAGATGTTCAAATATAATAATTTAAGGTGCAATATAACAGTGCTATACAAAAGAATATCTGGTCTCAAAGCTATCAAGACATTAATGAAATACTCATGCCATGGAGTCATTAAGTATGGTCATCTTCATGAGATTATGAAGCATCATTATAATGACAGCTATAATACCCAAACCGTGTTCTTCTTTACCTGACAGTAGGGATGAAGACATTCAGACAGTCTTATTAATAAGGAAATGTGTCAAGCGCTTGAATTTACAGCTTTTTCTTATTAGAGATTCCAAAGCTATGTCGAAAATCATATGGTCTATATCTTCAGGAGTTTTTTCTTATCCCAACCCATATTGTATTCATCAAACCTGTAATCTAATGGCACTATCTGCTCGCAGGAGGAGGACACGATAATGAAAAGGGGACAAAAGAAGCAATCCCAAACCCAAGCGTCAATCATAAAGGTGACTATGTTTCACTTCAACAGAGATCTTCGAGCATGGCTGTTGGAGTATGTTTCTGGAAGATAGATGATCACCATGGACGCAAAGGATTCAGAATATGGATGGTGCAATGAAAACCAGTTCCTAGTCAATACCCGCAAATTTCCAAACACGCGTATGGGAGGAGAAAGCTCACGCGAATCTGAGGAGAGGAAATTACAAGCTTAATCTAATCTTTCTGAAGCCCCAAATATATCATAAAGAGGATGCCGTGTGGTGGAAGCAGGAGTTTAAAGATATATATTTAAAACGCCATCTGGCATATATGCTCGTGCTTCATATACAAAAGGATAGAAAATATAAGACATGCTTATGCCACGTAATGATGGAGACAAGTATTCATTCTTTGAAAGACACAACATTTCAAGATCGCAACATCCACCTGCTTTATTCACGCCAAGTGTCTCATGTTATATATTAATTATAAATTATTCAATTCTGTCTAAAAACGAACTCTGTTTTTTTTTAATTAACAAGTATTGGTTACTTGTTGTGAAGCGGTGCATCCCTTCAAAGAAACCGCATGCCTTTTCCTTTTCATATAAATAAGAGGTCCAAAATCAAATGTAAAAAACAGACAGAACACAACCTGTGGTAAAATACTGGCAAAAAGAGTATACTTTGATATATGATATTTTTTCATTGGCAGAGGAATGAATTTTTTAACTAAGCCTGTGAATTCCGGATTATTGAGTAAATATATTTATATGCAATTCTAGAGTCAAACTGCATTGGATAGATCATCCATAAGGAGTGTCTCTAGTGCAATTTTATTTTCGGCATAATCTGTAAGCATATTTATTTTATTTATGTGCATTAGAGTTTTCAATTATTATTAAGTTGTGTCCTTTATAAATATTTTTAATTTCTATAAATATTTTAAAATTCGGATAAGTGGACTGGGTCATTATTGCATTTTAAATTTGATAAACATAGATATTGTGAAATATTTAATTGTTTCCATATTTATGACTAGTTTGTCTCCGCATCACAAGATTTAAAGTGCATCCTAGACTAGTCTAAAATAGCATTCATATAATTGATCCGTCGCGTCTGGATTATTAATTTATTTATAGTTTTAATACATTGAATTTTATAAAGTTGTACGTAATAAGCTTATAATATTGACTCTGTTTGCCCATTTAATTAGGCACTGGTCTTTCTATTACTCTTAATTCATAATTCATATGCTGGCAATTATTTCATATCCTGCCTTTGAAGAAATATTGTATTCATTTATCCTTGAAGTTTACAATTACTTTTTTACTTTAAATTATTCATATATTCTTATAATCGTTTATCCTTATTTGCAATACAGAATTCACAAGTTTGAAGCATTATTTTATATAGTGATCCTTGAAGTCACACGAATTGGTGTCATTTTAGCGATTTCAGTATCATTGTGCAAAATCAAAAGTCTCCTGTCATCTTGCCATTTAGGATTCTTTCATTGCATTAATATTTTAACCATTCTGCTATAAGCATCTTGGGCTTGAGTGTTTTCTTCAAGATTAGGTGCACCTGCCTTAGCCTTGTAGAGCCAGAAGTGCAGGGAACTCGGATTACACCATTCAATTCCGTCAAGTTGGCCATAGCCAGTTGGATATCCCAGCATCGAGTTGGCAAGACTCGTAGGATTCCAATCTGCGGTTTTGGGAACCAACAGATTGGCGACTCTACTGGGGAAGAGTTGCAAATAAACTTTATAAATTTTTTGTTTTAGACCAGCATAGAGATTTATTTATTTAATACATTGTGGTGAGTTTTAATAATTCAGATTTTGTCTAGAATTGATATCTTAGTTCAGCATTTAATTATTTTCCTTTTTATTTAAGCATTTAAATAGTTGATGTTATTTAAATTTTGAAAGTTTTTTATTCTGCATAGAAGTTGATGTTAATAATATAATTGAAAGTTTTTTAATTTTCACACAATAAAGTTTCTAACTTTTATTAAAGTTCTGATTTTGTTTCAGATTCATATATACAAAAGAATTTCAAATCAGAATTTTTGGCATATACTCTGCTGGGATAGAATCCAAAGAAATATTTCTCATTTTTCCTTTTATCAAAAGGGTGGCGACTCTACAATTTTGATTCAGTTGTGTTTTGACATTTCATTTTGTTGTGTTAAAGTTTCTATGAGCGGAAGAAGATCCTTGTTTAAAAAGGGAAACATCTACAATATGGAATTAAGTCCAAAGAGGAATCTCAGTAAGGTTAAAAATATGTCTGATATGAATTTCACTGGATATAAGAGGTTTCCTGATAGAGAGAACACTAATTATAATGAAGAAAACTATCTTGAAAGTACAAACAGTTTTGAGGACAATAGAAATCCCTTTGGTTTTCAAGATAGTGAAGATCAAAATCCAGTACTAGATGTAGAAGAGGGAGTAGAGGAGTATGATGAAGAAGACGAAGCACAATTTAAAATGTTGACTAAGTTCTATGAATATAATAAGACTAATAGAGAAGAATCAAAGAAAAAGATTACACCAAACAGGGAGGGGGTGCCAAAGTATAATTTTCCACATAAAAAGGGTGCAGATTTGATTTTCAACAACAGTCATAATAATCTATTATTTGAGCAAAACAATAGAGGAAGATGGGCAAGAAACAACAGTAGCAATGAAAGAGGTGATCCACAAAGACAACCAAATAATGGAGGGAACTATGACCGAAGGCATCAAAACAAGGGAAATCATTATAATGATGCTCAAAATTACCAGAGAGCAAATCACCAAAATATGCATGGGCAAAATAGAAATTGTCACAATGCAAGCCAAAGAATGAGAGCTCCTATGGTAATAGAAAGATATAGGCAGCTTGATTTTGACGGGATAAGAGGATATCCCAATCCGATTTCTAATGATCTAAGAACGGCTATTCCAAGATTTTCCGATAATGGAGTTGAATCTGCTAAGCAACATGTTATTAATTTGAAGAACACAATTGAGGAGCTAGAGGAGAATCATGAAGATGTTTTTATGAAACTTTTTGTGCAATCCTTAACAGAAGACGCAGTGGAATGGTATAGGAGTCTTCCTGACAGATCTATAACCGGATGGAGTAATTTTGCCGATCAATTCTTAAAACAATTTGGAGACCACAACGATACATCTTTTTCTTCACATGAGTTAACAAGCATAAAGAAGAATATGAATGAGTCAGTCTCGGAATTCAACAAGAGATTCAACAAGGTGTTAAACAAAATTTCGAGAGATATTAGACCAGTGGATTCCTCCTTGATTGATTTCTATCTAAGTGCATTTGATAGTAAAACTCACTATGAGATAAGGTCTCATAGGCCTAATTCTCTTCCACAGGCTTTCAAAGTAGCAACAACAATAGAGAATGACAGAAAGGCGGCAGGCAAAATAAACAAGAGGGATGATACAAAGTTATATAATCTTAAAACCCCAAAGAAAGATGAGTTAAAAGAGATTATGGATATGTTACAAGACATAAAAGTAAAGCAAAGCAAAAATGAAAGGCCATAATTTCAAAGGAACGACAAACCTAGATTACGAGATATGCCCTATAATACAAATTGGAAAGATGGAAAACCAAAAAGACCAAATCAAGTTAAGGATACTCCTGATCCCTTAAAAAGGGTCAACATAGTCGAGGATGGGCCATGGTGTGAATTTTGCAAATTACCTCATGCATCTGATCAATGTGTTGTTGCACAATCTATTCTAGAAGAGGAAAGACATGAGATGGAAGGGAAGCCCACCTTAAATGCTTTGTTAGCAGATCCTTTTTGGGGTGGGGATGATGAAGATTAGTCCGATGGAGACAATATTCCAGATTCATACTCAAGAAGGACAGATCAGCAACATCATGTACAGCAAGTGTTTTCAAATGAGAAAGAAATGCCCACCTTGAGAAGGTTAACCAACGAAGAAAAGAGAGCTTATACTGTTGCAGCAGTTGAACATGCAAAGCTTACATATCAGCAAAGGAATAAGACTACAAATGCAGATCAGGGTACTCCTGCAAGGATGTTTGCCAAAGTTCCACATTAGGAGGATGCATCAAGAAAAGCCAACAATCAAGTTAAACAGATGGACACATCGCAGCCCCCTAAGTTATCCAAGCCATTAAGTAAGTTACACTCTGGTAAGCAAGTTTCTAATTGTCATTCTTTTATGAATCATGCATTATCTTAGGTAAAAAATTTATGTTCTACTAATGGAAATGATGAAATTCCCTAATTACAGGAAGGAGACTGTGAAGATTTTATCTAATGTAGAAGAATTAAAAGATGAAAAAGATGTAAAGGATAATAATGAACCTCCTATTGTGTACTTAGGAACTACATGGAATAAAAATCCCAATCAAGTTGATCCTTTCTATTTAACTTTGTTGATTAATAATAAGTTAATTAGAAATTGCATGATTGATTCAGGAGCAACAGTTAATATTATGTCTGTTGATGTAATGAAAGAAATTGGTTTAAAAGTTGATACACCTTATGGAAAATGTTATGCAATGGTTAATAGATCAGTTCCTGTTGTTGGTATTATAAAAGATGTTGAATTTAGATTTCCTGCCTATCCTAAAATTTCATATAGAACTGACATTATTGTTGTAGAAATTCCTGCAAATTATGGTATGTTGTTATCTAGACAATGGTCAAATCTGGTCGGAGGACATGTTCAATTGGATTTATCTTATGCCACCATACCAGTCGGTGGGAAGGAAATAAGAATTGAAAGGGAGCCAAGATTTCTTACTTGGTTGAAGATTGCCATCCCAATCCTATAATCAACTTTTGTCAATCAGACATGGACAATTTTCAGGTAAGTATTTCTAAACCAGCTTTAAAAGTTATTGATCCTATTGAAACACATGTGCAGGAAAATCGTGAAGACATATGGCAAATGTATTTTGATGGGGCATGCAGCAAAGATGGTAACAGGGCTGGTGTCATTTTGATATCACCATTTGGTAAAACTTTCAAATATTCCTTTCTGCTCAATTTTGAATGCACAAACAATATCTAAGAATATGAAGCACTAGTTATTGGATTAAATATTGCAAAGGTATATGGAATTAAGATGCTTTATGTAATAGGAGACTCTGATTTGATTGTCTCTCAGATTAGAGGTAAATTTTCAACAAGAAGTCCAAGGTTAAAACAATATAGGAATTATGTTTGGGATTTAATTGAATCATATGATGCATTTTCTATTAAGTGGGTAGAAAGATCAAACAATTTTCCTGTTGATTTAATGGCTAATTTAGCCATTAGGCAGAATGAATTTTCAGTTGATGAGATTGTGCCGGTTGAAATGAAAAATAGACCATCTATATCTGATAATGTGCAGAACTGACAGATTTTTGAAGATGATAAGGATCTTCTCAGATTTTTAATTTGTGAAGAGAGTTATGAGGATCAGAATATAGACTTAAACTGTCATGTAAAAGTCCAAGATGGTAAAGAAGTTTTGTTTGATAAGGAAGTTGTTCAGCTTAAAACGAATAAGATACCTAAAGGTTTGGTAGCATTAGAAAGGATTTTTGATGAGCAAAAAAGTTTCAAACCTATCAAATCTACTAAAGTTCAAAATAACATTGAGAAAATTAATCTTGGAACTGAGAGTACTCCTAAGGATGTTTTCATTGGTAAAAAATTATCTTCTAAAATAAGGTCTGAATTGATTTCTTTGTTAAGAAAGTATAGGCATGTCTTTGCTTGGAGTTATGATGAATTAAAGGCTTACAGAGAGGATTTATTTCAGCATGAAATACCTTTCAAGTCTGATGCAAAACCCTTTAGACAAAGACAAAGGCCTATTAATCCAACCTTAGCCCCTAAGATGAAGGAGGAGTTGATTAAGTTAAGAGATGCAGGGATCATCAAGCCTATTAGGCATTCAACATGGGTTTCTAATCTTGTCCCTATTAGAAAGAAAATGGCGACATTAGATTATGCATTGATTTTAGAAACCTTAATGTGTCGTCTCTAAAGGACAATTATGCTTTACCTAATATGGAGATTTTGTTGCAAAAGGTAACTGAGAATGAGTTATTATCCATGATGGATAGATTTTCAGGATACAACCAGGTCAAAGTTAGAGAGTCAGAATAGTATAAGACAGCATTCACCACGCCTTGGGGTACCTATGTTTATGCTAGGATGTCTTTTGGTTTAACCAATGCAAGAGCTACTTTTCAGAGAGCAATGAGTGTTGCTTTTGATGGATTGATTGATTTCATCTTAGTTGTGTATCAAGATGACCTTACAGCTTACTCTAAAAGGGAAGAGGACCATTGTGGACACTTAGAGAAAAATTTTAAAAGAGCCCTTGAATATGAAATATCTCTTAATCCTAAAAAGTGTCATTTTGGAGTTACAGAAGGGAAACTTTTAGGGCATATTGTTTCTAAAGAGGGTGTTAGAATTGATCTAGAAAAAGTGGTTGCAATTGATAATATTTAAATACCCAAGACAGTGAAAACTGTTCAGTCATTTTTTGGCCAGATCAACTTTGTGAGGAGATTTGTTTCCAACTTTGCAGAGATTATCAAACCAATTGCTAAAATGTTAAAGAAGGGAGCCAAGTTAACATGGAATAACAAGGCCATAGAGGCATTTGCAGCGATAAAGAAAGCTATCAAAGAGGCTCCAATGCTTAAATCCCCTGATTTCAAGAAACCTTTTCAGATTTTCTCCTTTGCATCTTATCATACTATAGCAGCAGTTATGCTTCAAAAGAATGAAGAGGGCCACGAGCAACCAATTGCATTCTTTAGTAAGTGTTTGCAAGCAGTCGTGCTCAACTATGATATCAATGAGAAGTAGGCTTATGCTCTTGTCAAAGCAGTTAAATCATTCAGACCATACTTAGTTGGGGCAGAAGTGATAGCATATGTACCGAATGCTACAGTTAAAGACATTTTCAGACAATCAAAGACTACTAGGAGGAGATGCAGATGAATAAACCAGATACAGGAGTTTGACATTGATGTTCATATCACAAAGTTGGTAAGAGGACAGGGCTTAGCCAAACTTATGGCAGAATCAAATCTGGAAGCAGCACAAGTAAATCAGGTTGATCTTGAGCACGCCGAAGTTAGTATTGAAATGTGTCCTTGGTACAGTGATATAGTTTATTTTTTAAAGCATATGAAATGTAATGACAGTTTGAATGATAACCAAAAGAGAACTATCAAACTTCAAGCTACAAAATATGTCTTAGTTCAGGGTGATCTATATTGGAAGAACAGAGATGAGGTTCTACTTTTTTGTTTAGACATGTATCAAGAAAAAACTGTTCTTAAGGAAATGCATGAAGGATCTTGTGGTGGTAACTTTTCAGCAAAAACTACAACCCAAAACATTACATGCAGGGTATTATTGGCCACAACTTTTTAAGGATTGTCATGCTTATGTGAGAAAATGTGAGGCTTGTCAAAAAATTTCCGGGAAGCTAAAATATGATGGTGCCCTTCCCCTCAGGACTTTGCAAACAGAAGAACCTTTTCAAATGTGGGGAATTGATTTCATTGGAGAGATCAGTGATAAGTCAAGTGGTGGACATAGTTGGATCTTAGTGGCTACAGATTACTTCACAAAATGGGTGGAGGCCATACCTACCAAGCAATCCACAAGCAAGGTTGTGACTAAGTTCTTGATGGAAAATATTATAACTAGGTTTGGAGTCCCAAAAAAAATTATTGCAAATAATGGTATGTGTTTCAGATCAAAAGAGTTTTCTGATTTATGTGGGAAATATGGTATAACTGTGTCCTATTCATCTCCTTATCACCCCCAGGGAAACGGACAAGCTAAGTCCAGCAACAAGAATATTTTGAAGATTATCAAAAGGATGTTGGATAACAACAAGCGTGCTTGGGATTCGAAGTTAAATTTAGCCTTGTGGGCTGATAGGATCGTGAAGAAGTCTACAGGTTTCTCTCCTTTCAACTTAGTTTATGGCAAGGAAGCAAGGCTTCCCCTTAATAACATGCTCCCGGTTTACAAGTTCATCATTGAAGAGCAGTTAGAAGATATTGACTTTATGGAAGAAAGGCTGAATGCATTAGTTGAGCTTGATGAAATCAGGAGATGTGCTCAAGAGCAGAATATCACCAAGCAACAGCAAGTTAAATCTCTACACGATAAAAGAGATCTGAGTAGATCTTTCAACGTAGACGATTGGGTTTTAAAGTGGAATGCAAAAGATCAAGATAAAGGTAAGCATGGTAAATTTGAAGCTTTGTGGTTAGGGCCATTCATTATTCCGAGAAAAGTAGGAGAGAATTCTTATTTTTTGTAGGACACTGATGGAAGAGTGCAGGACTTCCCAGTTCATGGACAATACTTAAAACCTTTCTTCTCATAAGAATATTCAGTGAGTTTTCCTTTTCTTTTTCCTATCTTTTCATTTCTTCATTCAAGTTTTCTATTTTTATTGCATGGACTAATTAATGTCTTTGTTTCATTTTTTTGTAGGTCTGCTCTATCCAGAGATAGCTGAGATACTCATCATGCTCGCAAGGAACATGTGTCCCCAACAAGAGCCACTGATGGAGCCTTAATTTTTAGGCTTCGTTCTATGCATTATCCTTAGTCTTTTTTCACTCTTTTATTAATGTGGTTGATAAGGCTTTGCAGGATTTGCAAATTGATCAATTATATTGATATTATTATAAGCTGTCTTCAAGATGTTAGTTAAAAGGAAATTCTTGGATTGAATTGTTTCTATCTGCAGGCCATTATCACTTATTTGTTATAGGAGCATCTTCCAATCAGAATTTTGGAATCAGGCAACAAACATAGTGCCACTTCCAGAATTAAAGATTCTGATTTAAGCTGCTGATGTAAGCAGCAGTTCATCCTTAAACAAGAATGATTAAATGTCAAGACAGTGTGTAGTCATAATGCATTTAAAAGCATGTAAAAGACAATCAACACTATACAATACAAATGGGTGATTCAAGTATAATTACTATTACATTGGACCAAGTTTAAATCAGATTCTCTATGGAAGACTTCACCATTCAGATAAGGATGATGGTACATAATGCAATAGAACAATGGTTTGTTCTATATGAAGGCAGTCATTTCATACATGTGATAAATTAGAAATCAAGGAAACGTTGTTAAGAAATGAAGATGCAATACACAGAAAAATTGTGACCAAAATCAACAATGACAATCAATATCAGAAGTGATAGTAGACTGCCAGTTTCAAAGGATAGTCTGTAAGGAGTGTCTCTAGTGCAATTTTATTTCCGGCATAATCTGTATGCGTATTTATTTTATTTATGTGCATTAGAGTTTTCAATTATTATTAAGTTGTGTCCTTTATAAATATTTTTAATTTCTATAAATATTTTAATATTCGGATAAGTGGATTGTCATTATTGCATTTTAAATTTGATAAACATAGATATTGTGAAATATTTAATTGTTTTCATATTTATGTCTAGTTTGTCGCCGCATCACACGAGTTAAAGTGCATCCTAGACTAGTCTAAAATAGCGTTCATATAATTGATCCATCACGTCTGGATTATTAATTTATTTATAGTTTTAATACATTGAATTTTATAAAATTGTACGTAATAAGCTTATAATATTGACTAAGTTTGCCCATTTAATTAGGCATTGGTCTTTATATTACTCTTAATTCATAATTCATATGCTAGCAATTATTTCATATCCTACCTTTGAAGAAATATTGTATTCATTTATCCTTGAAGTTTACAATTACCTTTTTACTTTAAATTATTCATATATTCTTATAATCGTTTATCCTTATTTGTAATACAGAATTCACAAGTTTGAAGCATTATTTTATATAGTGATCCTTGAAGTCACACGAATTGGTGTCATTTTAGTGATTTCAGTATCATTGGGCAAAATCGAAAGTCTCCTGTCATCTTGCCATTTAGGATTATTTCATTGCATTAATATTTTAACCATTCAGCTATAAGCATCCTAAGCTTGAGCATTTTGTTCAGGATCAAGTGCACCCGCCTTGGCCTTGCAGAGCCAGAAGTGCAGGGAACTCGGATTAAACCGTTCAGTTCCATCAAGTTGGCCACAGCCGGTTGGATATCCCAGCATCGAGTTGGCAAGACTCGTAGGATTCCAATCTGCGGTTTTGGGAACCAACACACTCCACGGTGAATGCCCTTTCTCCTTCAAACAATTCTTCGTTACCGTTACTCGTGCCCTCATCGCTCAGTGGTTGGCCCATTATATTAGTCTTGTCATGTGATACCCTACGCTCATTCCTAGATCCGTCTAGGCAATGGCACCAAATGTTTGCCCCGTAGGGTAAATGTTCAACATATACAAGAATGTAAAGTAAATGTAACAGAACAAATGCAATATAAGAGAACTCACATATGCATATTCATTAATCTCATAATGCTTGTACAATGTATCTCCAAATGACATCAGCAGTACTTTTATTTCATCCCGACAACAACATATCTCAGAGATAAGTACACAGATATACATAGAGGTGTCGAGGGAGTGCGGGTGCCACCCTTTGGCAACCATCGCCCAACTACCTACCCCTCTACAAACACTAACAAACACTAATTAGCAAACAACAACAATTGGTTCTCTGTTGCTCTCAACCAAAATACTCATCCCATCTAAGAGTACTACACATGTATTTGTGATGGGTGTAGCCACATCCTCAACACATTGATCACCACAACCCATGGATATAAGATCATCACCAATTGCCACTGTAGAAGACTGTACTGTATTTGTAGCTAGTGAAGACTGTGCCAAACTCAACTCCACAACAAGCTCCTCCAATCATGATTGTCACTTTTGAAGGGCCAACTAGGCGCTCTTCAAAGAATCCAAAGTCACCTCAAGCTCATAGGTGAGCTCATCGACATCCTCGTCCTTTCCCTTAAGAGCATCATAATAGATACCATCAAGCATGAGAAGATGATCTCTATTTGCCAATAACTATAAATAGTTATGTTTCATTATTCCAATGGCTTCTCGAAGTGCATGGAACTCTGCCGGGGAAAGACCACTATCACTGTGCTCATTCATCATAGGAGTACTCCAGCCAATGATAGCCAACATCTGACGAGCAACATCAAAATGCTCTATGGTTGTGGCAATCATGTTGTCATTAACTTTAAGTTGTCCAACCAAATGATGAGGACTTTGAAATTTATAAATCCATGCAAGTGTTCTGACCCAAAATCTGCACTATGATATGAGGTTGTATCCACATTACTCACCTCATGATAAGCAGCATCGTGTGTGCAATCATCAGTTCACACATCAATAGCTAAGGTATTGCTGCTATGTACCTCAAAGGATGGCTCAACTAGCAAAGTAGAAGTTGTTGATATAACAGTATCTTCACATAGTTCCATTCCTAATGTAACTGCATGTCCATCCAAGTCACGATCCTAGGATCCAATGCCAGTAATTGAACTTTCTAACTTGTTTTCTACGGTCTGATTTGAAAAATCAGACTTATCATGACATGTGTTGGCATTAAGTGATGATAACCAGTAAGCCTGTCACCAGTACTAGTGTTGTCATTGATTGGCAAAAAGAGTATAGAGACTTGTCATCTCTATAAAGTCTACAAAACCAAACAGATCTATATGAAAGAAGGATGGTTTGGCCGATGATGTCAATATACAAGACAATTGTGACTAAATGCAAATACCACCGGTCACTATACAAAGCCTTAGCCACCAGGCTATGTACACAGTAAAGGAAAAGAGGATTCCAGCATCAGCTGAGGACCGTGCTACTACCGGTATAGACAAGTACAGATAAAGCAATAGCTAACTAGTGTCAACAATACAACCGAGGATAGTGCAACCGGTAAGCCAAGCAAGGGACAGCAAACCAAGGACGATGCGACCGGTAAGCCAAGAAAGGGACGGGAACAGGGACTCTTACCTGTTCACAACATGAAGAACTGAACTCAACCGGAACCGGTATATTAATGACTCCGGTCATGAACCGAGGAAGTCATAGTCAGACTAACTGTTCCAACTAACTCTTTGACTGAGATTTTCTGCTCTAAACCCAGAAGTCTTTGAGTTAAACTGGCGATCTGTTTGAAGCAAGTTTGGAGGCTTTAAAGCCGAGATCAGTGGCTTTAAAACTGGCAATCGGATTGAGGCAAGTCTGGAGGATTTAAAGCCAAGATCAGTGGCTTTAAAACAAAGTGTTATCTCCTATAAAGGAAAGTTGCTTGACACACAACTATTGCTTTCTTCATTAGGTAGATAAAGCAAGGGCATGCATCAAATGTTTCCTCAGTAAACTGGTACTCCACTGAGCAATGAATCCGATGAAGATCTAAAGTTAGGTCGTGCTTAATGAGCACAATTAGGGCTAGGACCCTATATATTCTTTTGTCCAAGGCAAATGGAAGTTGCCTTCATTCTGCCGAGTAAAAGAGTGAACCTGTATGCTAAAGAAGTCAGGGGTGAAAAGAAGAAAGAAAAAGTGAGAAAGAAGATTGTGTAGAATAGCACAACAATAGAGGAGAAGACACCTGTAGTGACCGGTGATGCTTCTCAATTGAGCACAAACAAAGATCTTATCAGGCTATGCTTAGCCATCTGTAAAAGGTCAAACCTGCTATTGTTCTCTAGCAATTACAATAGTTAAATCTCAAAGTTTGGGTGGACTCTAATAGGTCCCTTGTATCAAATCCCTTAACCAGATGGCATCTTGTAAGGTGTTCAAAGTCTTTTAATTAGGCAGGCACTAACCAGCCTTATTGTAACAAATCCCTTGACTGGGTCACATCTAACAAGTGTGTTTTTATCCTTTAACTAGGAAGCCTCCTAATAGGGCGTACTCCAGAAGAGTACAAAATTTGTGAGGTCTCCTCATACCGTGGTTTTTACCCTAACCGGGTTTCCACATGATAAATCTGGTGTCACTGTGTGATTGTTTACTTAATGATTTATTTGCTTAAATCTATCTTCCTTTCTACTGTAAGTTTACTTCACCGGTTTTAAAGTGAATAAATTTTAGAGGTGCTGATTCACCCCTCCCCTCTCAGCACCGGTTGGGACTGTCAACATGAATCTACATCACCAATCTCATTTTTAGCACCCAAACCTTGAGTACCTTCATGTGGCAACAAACTAGAAGCATGTTCCTTAAGTGAAATGGCTTCTACCTCGTGATAATGAAAAGAGTTTAAACTTATGTTGTGAAAAACTGAATTTTTGTCGTCATCCTCAAAACTCTGTGCATATACGAAGAACTCCTTCCAAACTTCACACCAAAGTCATTGATTACGGTAAACTAATTCAATAGGTTTCCCTAAAGGAGTGTCAAATATACCTTGTACTATTTTTACCCAATACTTCCCTCGAATGTATTTCACTGTATCACTCACTTCCGAATTGAAGCCAAGTAATCCAAGAAACCATCAAAACTATCTAATTTTTTAAACTTACCTAGCACGATCTGGTATAATTTAAAAATTATATCAGCTTCCGATACAATTTATTCTCTAGTTTTCCCATGACTAAAACAAAGCAAGAGTGTTGGTCACTCAGATATCAACTGTTTGTATTCTATGAAATTTGATTTCCAACCCCAATAGAATGGCCGGAAACTGCTCAGATACCACTGGAATAACCCCTCGGGCTATCCAATTCAACAACATGCAAATGTTTGTGTTTTTGTTTGGTTTTGTGATGTTTTGCAATTTTAATAAATAAAATGAAGTTGTCAAGCAAGAATTTGCAATTTAAATACAATGACTAGCAAGACAATGGAAGCAATATTGTTAAATGTTCAATACATGATCAAATATGCTTTCCAACATCAATGTTCATGCTCGGAAGTAATATAGAAGACTTTGGCAAAATCTGAAAATGATTATCAACACTCAAGATTTTTGAGACAGCGCCAAATGATCCAACAAATTCCAACGCCTAGACTACTGGGTGAACACATGGTACTACTAGAGTAAATTTAGACTAATATTAAATGCTAAATAAGCTCTTGTATGTAGCCACCTAGCAAAGAAAGCCCTTCCTTAGAAATCAGGGTGAGACGTTGAACTGTAGCTGCAATTTGATGCTTGAAATCTGGTATAAATGGCAACCAATGATGATATTTGGGTCTGCAATTAGTGAACCTTCATAAACCTTCAAACCCTTTATGTATTTCTCTGACTGAAGCACAAATAGAACTCTTGTATGGAGTCCTCCAAAGCAATAATTTGGTTGATCTCTCACAACCTCAAAACTGCAAAAACAATGAAGATTGAACAATCTCCGTGGGGTGTCCTGGTGCATACAAGAGGCTTATGAACCTATTTACACTCTTTTCTATCAATCCCTTGTATATGTAGGATCAATTTGATGTTGATTTCATGATCAATAAGCATTATGTTCTTGTTGTGTTTAAATGCTTTCAGTCATGCTTACTGATTTAAGGTTTAGGGCTTTCCCATGTTGGAGGCGACGTATGAGTTCCCTAAACCAGATTCTATTGATTCTTTTGCTGTTTGGAATCATGGATGTTATGTTTCACATGCGTATGAATCAATTATGTTTGTTTATCTTGTTTTGAGCATAAAAGTCGGGGAACTTAGATGCATTGTAGGTTGAGTGGCTCTCAGTGAGGGTCGGGCCCTAAAGTGGCCAATCCTGGATAACCCATTGAAGAATTTTGTAATCAAGTGATAATATAATAGATGAACCAAGGGGAAACACATTAATCAAGATAATAATGATGCTATGCCCATGCCTTGAGCGCTCGTATAGGATAAGGATAGGAGTTGAGATATGCATGTGGAGACTAGCATGATCAAACTTCCTTGTCTTCACGAAAGTATTGTTTGGTTCCACATAACTCCTTACTCCGGGGCCAAGGTCTAAAGAGACCAGCCTAAGATTACCCAACGGGGTAGGGCTATGTGATGACGCTCTTCCTACATCTATGCTAGAGTCCCTTCCATTGGATTTGTACTTCGCATCTGGTAGTTTTTGCCTTGTTTTGCGGATTCTTGCATTTCCTTAATGTATATGGAGGTTGGTCCCATCCTTGTTTCTGGTTTGGGTTTGGTTTGTTGTGTGTGGGGCCTTTTGTCTATCTCCTTAGCATGGTGGGAGTAGGCCTCAGAGTTCCACGTGATCGGGTGGTGGTGATCTTCATCCATCGAGGTTCAGTGATTGTTTGAGATTACGTGGATGGATTCATTTTCCAGTGTCTTCATTCATGTTGCATAGAGATCTTCATTTTGTACATATTATCATCTCATGTAATAGTGTATTCTTGTATATGATGATGTAATTTGTATACTCCTTGGAGGAGAACAATGAAATTGTAATCATATGATGCATTTGTAATGATGTATAATGTAAATGTAGTTTATAATAGATGACATTGTAATTGTATTTATTGTATGGTTATGAGATAAGGAATCTTTAAATGATAGTTAGAGTTAGTGAACTATGTGATTATATAAAGTTATTGCTATGATGAAAAGAATTTAGGAACATATGGATTTGGCGCTTTAAAATGAACCTAGAAATAAAGTAAATAATGTTTATGATTCTTATTATGAAATTCATTAATGTATCTAGTTGGTTAGATATGTTGTAGAAGTGTTGCTCAAGTAGCGACGTTAGGGAACCCATAGAGGATATGTTTTCTTAATGTAATTTATCTTCCATTTGTGCCTTATAATGAATGTAATTCTGATGAGTGATCATGTCTTTAACTCCGCAATCTTAATCTTAATGGTTAAACCTATATGTATTTGTTCCTAAATAAAATATTGCTATGTTCTTCTAGATGGTTGTAGTTTCCTCCGGGGTTCTTTAGTGTGGCGTTACAATGAAGATAAAGGTAGCTTTTTAGGTCACTAACTAGCAAGGCACCATTTGCTCTACAAGATATAACTTTTGGAAGCCCAAAGAAAGATTGTTTCCCCATTACTCTTATACATTATTTAAAGAGGCATACAAGTCCTACCCCTCTCCAGCTTTGAACTTATGCTTCCTCTATTCAATAAACATGCCATCACCATCACGTACACTTAGGATGTGCAAGAAAACCAAAACCCAAGGTGCAACAGTAAGTTACATGGAACTAAAGAGATGCTTTACTAGTTTAAAGTTTTAAACAAGAAATGAAATGACATAACATAAGAAGTCGATCAGTTGCCATATTATGGAAACCAATAAACTAGTTTAAACAAAAAATGAACTTAACAAGGAATAACACCCATTGTTCTTTATATGAATCATATGCTACTGAAGATAAATGACTATCATAAATTGAGATCCAACCTATAAGGCATCAGCACAGCTCCAGCATGGCCTCCATTGCCTATGAAGTCAACTCTAATGCTTGCAGGTGCAGCAATTGCTGTCACAATACCAATAGGAATACCTGCATTTCAGAAAAGTGATATGATATGATTAAAGTAAAGAAAGAACAATGTTATATCCATGAATGACCATACCCTGTCCATCTGACTGCAAAGTATTAATTAGTAAGATGCCACTAAAGAAAAAACCTGAAAACAAAAATAAATAGATACAGATTTGAAGCAATAACTGTGAACACTAAATACCAAGAAATCACAATAGAATTCAACCCGAGCTCCAAAAGCCACCCCAAAGGATGCAGAAGAAGCATTAGCTGGGAATAAATTAACAGGCAGATAGTTTTTGGTATAATCATCTGCTTTTTCAAAACCTAATACAAGATCTGAATACGTATGAAGAGACTGGCCTAAGATAATGAGAGTGGTAAAGTTATCCTTGGAGATCATAAGTTAGCCAGTCTTCTCTTACTATCCAAGGTTGAAACTCTACAAGAGGTTGTCACAAAATTGACAAGGCTGGTTTGTTTACATAATCTCAACTTGAAGCAACAAGATCTAGTTGTCTCAATATATCAGTTATCATGTCCAGTGTTCCAGATTGTTCCCTAAAGAGTAACAGAAATACATTTCCTTGCAAACTCATACCAATGTTGTTTAAAGCTCCAAGGCGCTTGCTAACTCCACCATGCATGTTTGGATGAAAGAAAGATGTCATTCATCAATAAGGTGTAGAAGACCTCCACAAGGATTAACACTTTCAGATCATTATTTCCTTACAACAAAAAAGGCCTGTGCACATAGTTACAAGATTCTGTTGACCTTAATGTGAAATTATCTGTGCGTAGCCCTACATTCAGCACAATACCACTATTTCAAGGGACAAGATCCAGAGGAAATTATATCATGATTGGTCAGGATTTTAAGATAAAAAAGTCTCAAAAAGATAGAAAATGAATAAATACGCAACAGCAAAAGGACTTCTCATGTCATGCTCCAGAATAGATACCTTCTTCCTCGAGAAGTGGACCTTGCTCAATATGGAGCTCCACAAAACCAGAGTAAGCACCTTTTTCTAATGAAATACCATCTAAGTTCCCTAGAGCGCCATGATAACCTGCAGCCTTTGCAGCTTCTGCAAATGATATATTCTGATTGTCAACTAACTCTTTAAGTGTTTTGAAGAGTGTCATGCTACCTGCCAATAACCGGCTGCAGAGAGAACCATTATGTGAGAAATTTAAAAAATGAGTATCAACTATTATTTTTTCTTTTTCCTATTTAGCTTCTTTTCCAGGCACATTCCCTAACTGAACATTATATGCCTCACACTAAGTGATAGATATCCTCTTCACATAAACTGGAAGAATGAAGGGCATCAAATTATGAAGGTGATAAAAGTTATTTTTAAATGGATTTTTCTTCTATCCACTGTTCAATATATGCTAACAACAAAATGAAAACTAGTCCACAAGTTGATAATAGAAAGAACTGACCTTCCAAGGCAGCTTATTCCAAAACGTGTAGGCTCCTCAGAAGTGAACATAATCACTTCCAGTGATCTATTTGGGTTGAAACCTAGTCTGCATAGATTACAATAATCCGAACTTAAACAATAAGAAGTATCTCTTTGGGCCGAACCCTAGAATGAAGTCTCTAAACACAATTAATCTTTGCAAAGAAAAATGTATGAAGTGATAGAATAAAGAATTAATATGAACAATAATATGAGAAAAATTAATTATATTCAAAGATAGATAAATACAATCATTAATAAATGTAACCTGACTATGAAAATTTTGGAAGGAAAAGGAGCAAGTGTCACAGACCTTCTAAGCACACGGATAGCCTCAATAGCACCCAAAACCCCAACAACTCCATCATACTTCCCCGAGTACGGAATAGCATCAGTATGAGAACCAGTTGCTATAGCAGGTAATTCTGAATTGGTGCCTTCCCTGGAATTCATGTGCAAGAATTTTTACTGGTGTTCATGTTGTATAGCCAAAAGTATGTCCAGATTACATTTTTCACTTATACATTATTTAAAATAATCTTGATTTCATTAAAAGGCAAGATGAAAACTGAAGAGCATGATACCAAGTCCTGTAGTGCTGTCAACAATACTCAGGTAAACACAATTTGAATGCTAGTTTGTGAAGTTATTTGATGCCTAAAAAGATCAATCTCAGATGAATTGATCTTGATCCTATGTATCAGTATTCTAGAATTTTATCAAAATGATATTGCTTATAATCCTACCTGTGCTTCAAGGTTGACACCTTTCCAACATGAGAGGGCATGTTATATGCCTGTGAAGTGTACTTTGCTAGCAACAGTTTCTATTTAGAAACATAACTTATCCTTTCATATGGTTGCAACTTATCATCATTTCCTTTAGTTATATGCATATCCTATCACTCCATATTTTTTTATCAATTTGATATTTTATTTATTTTATATTCAATGTCTAAGATTTTACATTTTCTTCAACATGTATCTGGTAGGTATATAATATTATGCATCCATTTGATGATTAGTATATCAAATTCTACTTGTTCAATTTGAGAGGACTTACAAAATTGAGGAGTTTGTGGCTTAGAACTGTTAAAAGAGATAGACAATCCTCCAAATAACCTCAGCTGGAGGAAAGAAGAGGAACAATTGGGGAATGAACTCTGCATCGTGATTACTGATTACAATTAGGACAAACAAAAGAACCAGTCCATTCTCGCTATTGTACATTTCAGTTGGAAGAATTTTACCATATAACACAAGCCATTCAAAAGCTTGGAACTTACGCCATGTCTGGTTGTTCTATACTTGAATCCATTTTTTATTCAAAATGAAGTTTAGTTAACATAGAGTAACATATGTAAGAATCTATTTTATGCTCACTCAATCGAGTATTAGGCAATATCATTTTGTCCCCATCGTGATGAGCACAGACTTATACTGCAAGGGGCGGAAGGGCAACTTATTATGTTAGCAACTTGTTCGTCAGTGGGAAAATATTTAAGACAGACAACATAGCAAGTTGTAAGCTGTCGAACATAATGATAATGAATTTATATATGTTTGGTGGGGGCATGATAAACTGGATTCTTAACCATCTTGAGAACACTTTGATTGTCACAAAGAATAGGTATTGGCTCATGTTGATCGACGTGAAGATCATAGAGAACTTGATGTAACCAAACAGTTTCACAGCCTGTACTACATGTTACTTTATATTTTGTTTCTGTAGATGATAGTGCAATAATGTGATGTAATTTGTGTTGCCAAGAAATTGCTTGAGAACCAAGTGAGAATACATATCCAGTAGTCGATCAACGATCATCAATGGAACCTACCCAATCTGCATCTGCATAACTGATCGGGCGAAATTTATCTGCGTTGATACAATATACCATGGTCGGAGGTACCTTTGATATATTTCAAAACTCATTTTGCTGCAAGCCAATGTTTTGTCTTTGGATTAGACATGAATCGAGACAGCTAACTGCAAAACATAGGTCTGGCCCGGTACTAGTAAGATAGATCAAACTACCCACCACTTGTTTGTACATGATCCCATCAACCAAAGAGGAATCTGAATGGGCTCACAACTTCAACCCAACTTCCATAGGTGTAGCAAGAGGATTACAATCAAGCATCCAAAACTTATCCAAATGTGTTTTATCATACTTGGCTTGAGAAATAAGAAATATCCCACCCTTGATCTGAAGTTTCATTTTCTAAATTTTTTTTAATTTTTCTTTTTTTTTTGTGTTTTGCAGTTTTCTGATTTTTAGATGTTTTATGCTTGTTTTTGCAAATTTGAACGGAAACAACAATAAATAAATGCTGGACATAAATAATACGGCAAGCACATACAATAATGGAAGAATTTTTTAACTTTATTTGGATAAATTGATAATTACATACCACACCCAAACAGGTTCAGATCTGATTGTGCTTGTCGCATGCACAAATTGTCACACTGAGTCTGATTTTAACCAACAAAAGAGTTTTCTTTTGGTCTGATCTGTCTTTTCAGATCTGTACGATTCCCTCCAGATCTGATCGACCACTTTGCAAACCACAAAACCCTCAAGACCCCAGTCTGAATCACTAATTGCTCCAGGAAGTGTACGGCTTGCTGTTGGTGTGAAGAAGTGCTGATGAATGGTCTCAAAATGGTCCACATCTGCTCCTTGGTCTGAAATAACAATGAAACCCTGCCAATACCCTCTAATGCAACCTGAAGATTGGTTTCTGCTGCTGATTTCTATGAATGAAGTAATAATTCGAACCCTTGGGAGGTCTTCCACTCTTGTAAGTTGTAGGCCCTCTGAATTGCAAGGGTTTTCATCCATACAACCTGCAAATCTTACCCTGGATGCTAGAGCTCTGAAATTCCAATTTTCACCTGTAAAAATGATGTCCAAAAGCTCCTCCAAATGAAGGCCCAATGTCTTCTTTTTATTGCTCCTCAAACCCTAACGCCCTTTTTAGGGTTTGCTCATGATTTAATAAACTTTAATCATTTTTTTCCCTAGGCTAGCGCCAACCTCATAAGCCTCCTTCTTTATTGTTTTTAGTCTTTTAAAAACAACTTTATGTCTACTAGGTGGGTGTACCCCTTGGTGGCCCCCTTTTATTAAGTCCCTTTATTAAATTATTATAAAGTAACTTTATAATAAAGTATTTTATGATATAAAACATTAAGGTTAAGACTTTAATACTTTAAATTTTATTCTGAAACCATTCACCTAATCTCTTTAGCTGAAAACAAATGATGGACCTAGTCTCCTGATGATGTCTAAAAATAGAAAGCCAACTCCTAGTCTCCTAAATAATAGGGCCCCTCCTAAAAAAATAGGAAACTATCTTTGAACATCTAAAATGGCTCATAAAGCCCCCTGCAAGACTCCATTAACTCTGGTTGGGTTCCCTATCCACTATGTTGACCCACGGGAACCTTGATTAGGCCAACCCTACTAAAAATAGAACTACCTAAAAATGGTACATTACAAAATGAGAACCATACAATTGCCCTGCCACAATTTCTACAGCCAGACAATGATGAATGAGCCCAAGATCTAACATTTCAAATACAGAACAAAAATCATTCTTGAATTTTTTATGAAGCTAAGCTTCGCTACCTATGATGACTAGGTCATCCACATATATTATAAGAATAACAATTTTCTCTATGGAAACCCTGTTACAGTATCGATTGACACAAGAGCTACTGAAAACTTTATTTCTCCTATGTTATTGAGTAAAATTCCTAAAAGATTTGGCTTTATGGCCAACTCTTCGCCAGTTGAATATTCTAATCAGTTGAGAGCTCACGTAGAGCAATTTCTGTTTGAAGCCAAAGTTAAGCTTCCTAGCTTCACAACAAAAGTCAATTTGTATGTAGCACCTCTAGGCTCATCATATAACATCATCCTAGGAATGAATTGGCTATGGAAACATAGGGATAGAGCTGACTTTGCAAAATTAGTAGAATTCCTTGATGACTTAGGAAATGGGGTTAAATTGCAAGGTGTGCAACAGGAGTTTAGAATACGACAACTTTCAGCCATGCAATTGAAAAGAAGTGGTAGGAAAGGGTGTTAGTTGTTTGCTCTTGAGATGGAAGAATTAGCTAAAACCAGGGAAATCAAGACGCTTGATGACCTCATGATTTATGAAGTAATGTCCCTGCCAAAAACTAAAATCAGTGATGTCCCCACCCTTAACACTACTCCTTCGAAATTGCACATGGTATCAATTTTGTGAAGTCTCTAGAAGAGAAAAAATTGTGATTATGAATCAAAAGGCCATAATTATCCATTTATGATCTAACAGTGATATTAAAATATTGAAGGCATCGCTCAAATACCTGATGACCCAGAAAAGGGGGGGTGCAACTTGTATTCTAAATTGATCAACAACTCACATGCCTTTGTGATGGTGCCAAGAGACCAAGAGTTGAGAGGATCTTCACATTGATAGTAGTCAAAGAAGCGATGGCTCTATCATAAAACATCAAGTATCAAATAGCAATCCCTCAATCACCATAATAGTGACGTGTTCAAACAAGCCACGACAATGGCAATTATGATTAGAGGTTATCGTAAGTAATACAATAGGTTAAAGAGGTGAAGTAACTTAGGTGAAATCCAATAGCAAGGTTGGTATAAGCTGTAAGCACTATTATTTAAGAAGAAATCTAATATTAGCGCAGATGTTTTCGTCAAGAGATGGACTCCCAAATAGTAATTGACAAATTAACAATCAAATTGGTAGCCCCTATTTGCCAAACCAATAGAACAAAGACAATCCAATAAATAAACAACTTCAAATATAAGTAGGAAATATTTTCCACAGCAAGTCAAATTGCAATATTGTTATCAAGATTCAACTGTGTAGTTTTTCGAGTCAAACTCATTGACCCATGTTTCATAAGTAGCGGTTCATACGAACCCATCTCTCATGAGAATGAATGGAACACTTAGCACTCATTGCATCTAGGTGATGCTCACAAAGGTGAAGCACCGAGACTTCCCAGGAGGTCACCCATCCTAGTACTACTCCAGCTCAAGTGTGCTTATCTATGGAGTTTCCTCCATGGTTAAACCCACTTTGCTTGCAACCCCATTGCAAAACCTTCAAAAAGTGTTGTGACTTATGAACTATTCATTAGAAATCCCCTTAAGCTCATCAATTGATAAGTAGGAGATATTTTCCACAACAAGTCAAATTATGATATTGCTATTAGGATTCAACTGTGTAGTTTTTCGAGTCAAACTCATTGACCGAATGCTGGAGTAGTAATGGGATGAGTGACCTCCCGGGAAGTCCTGGTGCTTCACCAGTGTGAGCATCACCTAGATGCAATGAGTGCTAAGTGTTCCATTCATTCTCATGAGAGATGGGTTCGTGTGAACCGCTACTCATGAAACATGGGTCAATGAGTTTGACTCGAAAAACTACACAATTGAATCCTGATAGCAATATCACAACTTCAAAATATTATAAGTTAGCAGAATTAATATGTTGGGAACAATAATATTTGATAAGGAGAGTAAAAAAACAGATTAACGTTAATTAATAATAATATAAAAATTGATGTCTAAACTAGTCGGCATAGAGTTTGGGTGGCAGCAACAATAAATTAAATACAATTAGTTAAACTCCAATAACAGCAACTAAGCGAACAATCCAACATCGATAATATTAGTCACAACATATCAATATAATGAAGTAAAGCAATACACTGAATTGTTGAAGTATGATGTAGCAAATGATGTCTGTTGGACATCCAAGGAGATGCAACCTTCAGGTTTTTAAGATATATATAGGATATTAGATCCATTATCAGCAACATGGATTGGACAATCATCGTCAGAGACAAGAAAAGATCAGCGAATCAGAAATAAAAGGATAACCCGAATCAGCTTAACAAATTATATCAAGTATCCTAAGGAAAATATCAGATAAGAGATAAATTCATCATTGCTTACTAGTAATCACCGGCAGAGATAAGTAAGGGAAAAGATAAAAGGACCAAATACTTCAAACTATCAGGTTTCTGGGTATGAGTATCATTTGACACATTTATTAGTTTACGAGTACTCTTTAATTTCTTATCTAATCTTCGTGTATACTTTAGACATAAATCATAATAAGTAATTTTCTATGCAGGCATTCTTACAGGCTTATATGCATTTTTATATCAATGATCTAATAGGCATTTGCAGCTATCTAATTTAGTGGTGATAGGACCCCACACTAGGTAGCCCACCTCATATGCATGGCAAGGGCCACATGAGGCCAAGAGGGAATAACGTATCCGCTCCTGGGCCTAGGGTAGTGTTGATATGAGTTTTGTGACCACCTCAATGTGCAGAATAAAACACTCAGTATTCCAAGATGAAACACCAAATATGTAATCATCTCTTGAACAAGGAAGCTCTAAATGCTAAACAATGTAAATGATTGAGTAATCAAGTAAAGGAACCTCAAGGCTTACACTTTGTACTTGCGACTTTGGTGTTGGATACAACTCAGTTTTTAGGTGATTTGTTGATAATCACTTGGGAAGTTACGTTAGCCTTTTGTGGAGGATCTATCAACTTTCTAAGGTGCAAATGATATGGCAATTTAAGTTCATCAACTACTTCTAACAACAACTTGAAATAAAGTGAAAATGAGATGTGAGCTTAGAGATCTAAGTTACTTCTACTTCTAACTCTACTAATGCAAGACATTATTGATGTTGTAGGTGAGACTAAACCAGTCCTGGCTTCACCAAATCAATTATGCATAGAAGGTTGCAATCTTCCAAGGGTGTGAGAGTGATTTTCAAATCACTTATACTCATCAAAACATGAAGTGAAGTGCTTGCAATGGGGTTCAAACCAACCTTACACTATTACTTGCAATCAACAAGTACCAAAAGGTATGAACACTAGTTTCACCATGATTTCAACAACAACAATATCTTTCATCATCTATCTAACTTAAACAATTTAAACTACTTAACTTAGCAAAATTTAAACTAAGTGGAAACCATTCAACACTCCAAAACTTCACAAGTATTCACCATGAAAACAACAATGAACAAGGAACAATTTTGGCAGCATTTTAGTAACAACTTGTTCAAGTCTCCCCTTTGCAAATTATTTGAGTTGGCCTTCATATAGAGGCTCCAAATACAATGAGTGGCTCAGATTGATTTGAGATCAATGACAAAAGATTATGCCAACACAACCCTATTGTAACTACCGGCTACAAGCATTAAATGCTATCCAATTACAATAAAGCACCAACTTGTGGGCCAATGAGAAAATTACATTGCTTTTGAATACATATCCATTCAAAGATGGACCAATGAGAAAATTCATTGTGGTAAAGCATTAAATGCAATCCACATGTACACTTGGAACAACTTGATTAGTGGAGATGACCAAATCAGCATGCTATTCTTGTTTGAACTCCACTTTTCCATCCTCCTTGTCTTGGAACCTTCTCATTGCCATGTTTTTTAACTTGTACTTGAAACATTTCTTATCTTCATATCCTGGCTTTGGTTTTCTTCATGACTTTGCACTTGATTTGCATTTTGACTTTCATTTTCACTTTTGACTTTCAATCTCAAACCAACTTGCTAGCTTGATGAATAACTTGCAACTTCCTTGCTTAATGTTCCCATGTTCATGAAATATCCAGCCCCATATCGGTATTAGATCTCAATCGTAGTTGTAAGTTGAACTTTGCAATTCCAACTCCTCTTTTTCTTTCGAACCCTCCATTCCCTGTGAGAGCAGACCACTATTACAAACACTTATCATGGAAAGATTTTACATTTAAGAATTGCATTTTTTAGTCTTATGAGATGAGAGAAAATCCTTGACATCCCTACAATTCTAGATTTTGAATGATCTCTGATTGCATATTGGAATTTATTATCTAATACCTCCAAAGTCCTAGGATGAACTATTTCCGATTCTATGTGAAAGATCAAATTTTCTATCTCCTAGAACCTTTTAACATCATGTATTTCCTAATACTAGATTCTGATTTAAATTTCAATTATGATCTTAAATTATGAGTGTTACTTAGATGCATGCTATGAATCTTTTAATCCATTTAGAATTTCCTCATGGCCTAAATCACCTTGAACTCAAACCTGATTGCAATTATGGAAATGCAATAATCTGTACCCATTCATAGCTAGGAGAGTTTCCTAATTTTCAACCTCAATTCCTCTATTCTCCCCCCCCCCCCTCCCCCCAACAAGTTTGATTTTCGCTGAATGGCAAAGGTCACTTGATTCCCAGCCTCCTCCTGATTTTCGCACTTCTGTTTCTGCTCTGCATTTTCAAATTAATTGCTTTGAAATGAATTACATTGTGGTTGAAAGCTTCATCCTTTCTTTTATATGCTTCACCTCCAATGGTCATGACTATTGGGCCTTACATGAGCCAACCAGACCTATAGGGATCAAATTTGAATTTCATGTAAATTGATTTCCTTTAAGGCTGACCTGATTATAATTTGAATTTCATGATTTCAATTGCAATTTACTTGGTTATTCTTCCTGGGTGGCCTGATTGTAAATTTATCCTTTTGTTAATGTTGGACATTTAAACCTCTTGAAGGGCAGAAATTACACCTGCTTGGGCTCGAAGCCCCACCTTTGAGCAGAAATCTTCATTCACTTGGGCTTGGATTCAAATCTGAGCGGGATTAAGCATTTGTTTGGGCTCAAGCCCCAGAAATTGATAAGAATTTAGGGTCTCCTTGGGCAAGTTGGGCGGAAATTGGCCTTTCCTTCGGCAAGCTAGGCAGAAATTGGCCCTTCCTTAGACTCCATGTCAAAGCATGAGTGGAAATCGGGACCTTCTTGGGCTCCCAGCCCCAAGATCTGATCAGATTTTTGCCCTCTCTTCGGCTCCTTCATTGAGGCCACTCAAAAGAGTTTCTAAGTGTTGAGATTGTTCATTGAATTCTTTCTTGAAATGTTTAGGATCGGATCAAAGATTTTCTTCAAATGTTTACATTTCTAAGTTATACTTGTTCCAAAACCATCCTCATCTTGTTTTCTTGCCGTATCCAAGTCTAATGTCATCATTCCTAATTCTGATTTTTCTCCAAGGGCTGGCGGAATTAAGAGGGTTGTTGGGCTCGGAGTCCCAAGGAGGTCGGAAATCCGACCTTGCTTGGGCTCTCCCACGTTCAGCCTCCAGCAAAAAAATTTGAAGTGTTCAGTCAGATTTTCACGTTTTAACTCATTTTTGGTGTTTTGCACTTGGATTAATTTTGCAGATTGGTTTCAGATTTGGATTCAACTCATCATGCGCTTGCCACAGTTTGTCAACTTTCCAATAGAAAATGAACTCCATCCTTACAAATTCTCTACTCAAGCATTCATCTTGTTTAGCAACATAATCTTTGTCTTGTCTTGGTTTCAAAGTTTTAAAGCCCCAAAACTTGGACAGAAAGTGGCATCCTCTTGGGCTTGGAGCCCCAAAAGGAGGGCAGAAATCAAGCCAACTCGCCCAAATTTCATTGATTTCAAGTTTTCTACTTCATCATTCCAATTGGCATCATCCCTTTTGATTGCAATCTGTGTGTGGGTTGTTTCAAAGTTGCAATTTGACGTGGCAATCAGATCAAGCTAGAAAGCAACCTTCAATTTCACTTAACTCTTAAGCATCTTCATTGCCTTGCATACCAATTTCACACTTGCCTTTAGTTTTAGGAGCCCCAACTTTAAGGCAGAAATGAGGGCTTGCTTGGGCTCCTTCGCAAGTTGGTGAGGAAATTGGCTAAGTGTTGGAAACTTGACCTGCAATTGAAAACTCCCCATCTTCTATAAGACCTTGACTTGCACCCAAGACAAACTTGCACTTCGGTCCTTTAACCTTAACAACCTTCAAGACCTCAAAATGTTGCCATACTCAAACTAAAACTAACAAACAACAAACTGCTAAAGCAAAAAAAAGGGGGTCCCAATTTGCAATGGGGTGATGGTGTGAAAAGGTCACAACATCTAGCGACTCCACTAAGGAAATGTTCCTGAACATTTCAAGAATAAAACTTGTTTGGAACCTAGAATTTTTTATCAATTTCCTTTTCACCTATTCAAATAACTAGGAAGTATACTCAAAATGGACGAAACAATGAATTGAGCTATGAGCCTTCATCTTTGACTACCTATGTGTGTGCAAATGTGTGCAATGAGGGCCAATTCTTTGAGAAGCCATAGTCTTTCCATTCCATCCATTAAGTGATGAAGCTTTGGAAGGGTTCCAATTTTGATCAAATGTCCATTTTCCATTTTGGTGGGGGAATTAGGTTTTCTTAATCATCTTTCTACCTAGTGATGTATTAAATTGAATAGTTCATCTTATCAAGTCAACTATATTTTCATAAGACAAAGCTTCTCTAAAATTAGGAATGGAAAGATTTGCACTATAAGTGGAAAGCATGGGCTCCAAAATGGGAAAAATCTGAGACCAGTTCAGCCATTTTGGTTACTCGAGATGCAGATAAGAGGAAAATTGTCAAATGGACAATCTCAATTGGTAGGGTTGAAATCAGAGGAAGAAATGGGGATTACCTAGATAAATGTGTCATTGAGACTAGCAACTATGCATTGCATGCCATTGTATTCATTTCTTTATGAGCCAGACTTCATTATTCTTGATAATGGTATATTAGGATTGTATTTTTCAAATAGAGAAGTACAATTGCCTTCAGCATAGCCATTGCCAGGTTCAATGGACTAAGTCATGTGTAAAGACGTTCATAAAATATAACCAAATTGATCACTACAGTTATCGATGCAAATATTCCCCTCTACTTACGAAAAAATTGTCCTAAAACTAATTTTGACCTTTGTTGCATTTTAGATCATCTTCAAAATAGGTGTCAATTTTTAAAATAACATATGGATCATCATTAAGTCTACAATTGTAAAATTCCAATGCTTTGGTACTTTCCAAGTATTAATTACCATCAAATATGTAAGCCACATATTGACACTACACACAATGACAACTAACATTACATGGGCACACTCACCACCGTCCGAATATATTTCCAACAGCATCCTCACGGACAATAAGACCAGCTCCTTCCATGAGGCCTTTAATATACCTGTGTGACTGTGTACCATTAGCTTCAGAATCTACAGCATAAAGATGTAAGTTAACTTCTAAATCCATGATAAACTTATAACGTCTATGGAAGCCAATTACTATGGAAGTAAAATACCAAATCATTAGAATAATTGACCCAGATGAAAAAAGAATGGCTCACAAATAACCAATTAGAGTTAACAATATAATGGTAACCAGAAACAGTATCATCTGCAATATTACATCAAAATTTGAGTTCAAAAAGGAATCCATTGCTTGAAATTTTGATTGTTGATACTAGACATCCCATTAGGAGACTATTCTCTTGAGTTCAATTCAAGTCACAATTTTGAATTTCTAAGAGCCTTTAAGATGTTAGAACTACTAAACTATACAACTTTGATAGTGAACTAAAGTTCTAAATAAAAAACACTATCAGTTCCCATGATCAATGTCAATCTATAATGAGATTTTGAATCGGTGTAACATAACAATAGAGTTGAATTTATTTATATGGTTGTTCCAAATAAACTTAATCCTGTGCATCACCGCAATCATAATAGAACAAGCTGAAGCACATTCCTCCAATGCATGTCAAATGTTTGGGCAAAATGATTCTTTATTTGTAAGAATTTTGTCATATTGTGATGTCTACAGAGCCAAGCAACAGAACTTATTATATATTGACATAGCCCCACAGAACCACATTCTGTGAGACTTCTATATTGTATTTGTCTTATTCAAATCCATCCAAGCAACCAAAGGTACAAAGTTCCCAATTATAAATATGTGAGGAAAATGAGATTTGAAAAACATTAGAAGCATTGATCTTAAATAACTGAAAAAAATCTCAAACAGAAGAGGTGATTGTTTAAGCTGTGATATGAAAAATCACAAAGGATAAAATAAGAATAGGGCTTAATTGTATCAGTTATGTACTCGTGGTTGATACTTATTATTGACAGAGAGCACAAGAGGGAACCTTTAAGCTACATCTTGGATGAATTCTCATCTATAGGACAGGACTCCAAAATCAGCAACAGAATTTTTTTATTTATTTGATGATTCATGATACAGCTTAAGCTAAATTGATCAAAGAACCCACATTAATAATTTGCACTCTGATTCTTCAAGTGGCAGCATTTTTACAATGTAAGAAATTCTCCTTTATCTTCAATTATTACTCTATTCCACACTCAAATGATAAAATTTCATATGCTTTTCTGGTCAAACAAAAACAGAGAGTATAGAAAAGTACACATCTACATGGGAAATCCTTTAGCACAGCCAGAGTATGGATTGAACAAAAAGTACACGTCTACATGGGAAATCCTTTAGCACAGCCAGAGTAAGGATTGAACAAATTAAATCCTATAGCACATGCAAACCATCCCCTAAGATACTTCTTGTAAACAAAATGCTTCCAAATGAATCAAATCCTATGCCTACAGCAATGCATGTAAATCAGTGCATAATAAAGCTTTTTGGCAAAGCTCAAGAAGATGCTATAAAATGAAATTGAAAAGCTACATAGAAAAAGGGTACCTGCGAACTAAAATGTCATTTTTACTGTACAGAATGCGGGTCACTGATGGAGCTGAACTATCCGAGAAAGTTGACAATTCATCAATCTAAATTCAACAAAATACAAGAAAATAATTCACAATGAGAACTATGCCATCAATCATCACATTTAAAAATAATAATGATGTTTTAGCATTTGGTGTTTCCAAAGTATATCATTGTGTAATATAATTCTTTGAGAATCAGCTGCAAAAGTACCATATTTTAACATTTGGTGTTTCTGCTATCATATTTTAACAAATTAAAGCATAAAACTATGGACAAAGAAATTCAAGAGTTTATGTATTAGAATCACTTTTGAAAGAATAGCATTTAGGTAAATTTAAAAAGAAAAAGAACGGTGGAAAAGATGATTGCTCATGGCATATCCATGTGCATATTCCGTGGCATTTAGAATTCACTTTATAGTTTGATCATCAATAAAACAAGGTCAGTGTAATGACAATCATTTTGTGATTTTGGAAAGGCCAATACGGCTTCTTCACTACATACACATTTAGCTATGGAGATAATTTAAATCAAGCATGTTCGTTTGCCTAAATTACCACCATCATGTTTGGTCCTCGTTCTTTTGCTAAGCAATGTAACTCAGACAGCCAAGAGAATTTCTTTTGGTTATTTTTTAATTTACTCCTTTGTTTTTCAGGCTATGATGGGTGTTAGTGAAGCTTACCGACTACCATTTCTGCTGTGTGAATTATATATGAATATTCATACTCATAGCACATGAGCATGATATTCAAGATTTTGTTACATGGCAAAGACTTACCTTATAGAGGTTATTATTTTTTGCGGAAGCAATATATAATGTACTTATAGATTGGAAGTGTCAATAAATAAACTGACCTGATATGAGACATTCAATTATTGCCATAGTTTCAAGATTGTGTTAAGTGTGAACTGATAAAATTGCAAATGAGCAACAGTTCTTGAGAAATGTGGACTTTTCTCCTTGATCCAAAAGCCTCTCTTGCAGAGAAGTAATTGATTTGTTTCCCACAGAAACTATGTGATAAAATACCTTTATTACCTTTTTGCAATATAGGTAGATGGCAGCTTTTGGGATAATTGACATTTTTGTGGATCCTATCAAATATCAGATAAACACAAGCACGATGTGATTGTGCATTCGGTGATGTCAGTTCATAGCTTAGCATTGGACTCTGATAAAGCATTTGTTTATCATGCCCCCCAAAAAATCAAGAAAGCTTTCAGGCCAAAGCTACTTCTCGCATCCATTTAATTTCAAAGCCCTTAATTTAATCTAAAAAGATGGATAACACACACTACTATCTAAAGTGATGTACACAGGAATGCTTCATTTGATGCACACAGGTATGCTTCATCAACCTAAGAATTTGTTCAGCATCCACACCCAAGTATATCTATTTTATCAACACTCAACTGCACATGAACCCAACCTTATCAAAGTGGCTAACATCATCACATGCATGTTGACAGGGGGAATGTGCCCAAGAGAATCAAATCCAGGAAATCATGATGCATATTATGCTGCCTTTCAAATAGAAAATGAGCCACTGGATGAAAAAACTTGTTTGAGTACAAGTACCTCGTACATAAAATTATGGTCCTTCCTCATAGTTTATTTCCTAAATGCAAAATGTAACTCAATCAGTCTGAAGTTGAACCTTTTCCAAACTGACAAAAGCAGTTGATGTTTGCCAAATAGGCTGCAATTTCAGTGCAAAAAATTACCTGAACACAAATCTATCAAGATGCCACTCTAATGACCTAGAACAATGCAACAAAAATTCATCTCAACAGGAAGCATAATGTCTCCTGATGAAGCAAATTTAGAAAACAATTTTCATATCCTGTCATATCAAAATAAAAATAAAATCCATGCCCAAGGGGTTGTGGTGTAATAGTAACATGGGGTGCTCATAAGAGCAACACTAAGACATCACATAATTCCAGTGAACATACGGCAAGATAAAATTCCATAATGGTTTGCCAAATTCTCCAGTAACATAAATTCTCAGATACAGCTTTCCACAACCTAGAAGGCTATAACAGACATTTATTTTAGCATTACAAAAGCTGATCCATTGAAATCCAGATTCAGGTAATCTCTGTGAGATTAGATATATGACTGATTTCGATGTAAATTCCCTTGTTAATAATATGCAAAATAATTATAACTACAGAAAATTCATCTGCTTCACCCCCAATGGCCTTGAGTTTCGTTAAAAGTAATTATTATAGCTAGAATTACAACAGCAATAAAAAATCAGAAGGCTGCGATGCAATGGTATAGGGGTTTATTTGTAACTTGTAAGAGTGACAAGTTCAAATCCCTACTTGTCGCTACTCTGCAGTTGAAAGGAAGCAAGGTATGAGGACTTCCTAAACTAACCTCAGAGGAGAGTATTGTGCAAATTTAAGATCTTTACAATTACAAAAGAGAGAAACACATATAAACAATACACCGCAACATGATTAGTTAGGTGTGGAAAACCTTTTCAGGAGAAAAACCCCACACAACAAAAGAAAAACCACATTGTTCAACAACAATCATGGTTACAATACAATCAAATCTATGCCTCTTACAAGAGTATCACCAACATACAATTCTAAGATGATTTTGGCAACATAATGGTGCCTACAAAATAACTCAGACAAACTACATCCCCAAACACCAATAAATAGCCAATGTTCAAAAAAGAGACCAAGAATGGTACTCAAGGCTATGGCTCTTACATAACTATCACTAAAATACAATTCCGAGATGGTTCCAGCAACATAACAGTGCCTACAAAATAACTCATACAAACTACATCTCCAAGCACCAATAAATAGGCAAGGTTCAAGCTAGAAACCATGAATGGTTTTGGAAAACCATTAGCAATACCAAAGGAGGTATGGCATCCAAACAAAGACACCAAATTCCAACACCCTCCTTGGTAAAAGATCTTCTAGACCATTTTTTACATATTTCTTACACTCCTAACATTGTAATAATCCATCATATTTCACCACCCAAAGTTGGGCACCCCATTTTGTCCTTATTCAACTTATTTAAAGATGCTTCATGACAAGTGTTCAAGCTTCCATAATGCTTGTCAAAGTTCCAAGGTAAGCTCCCTCTTACATGCTCTTATATGTCATAACAATATGTCATGTAATAATTCCCAACATGATGACCTTACACACACCAAGAGATGCCAACACATGGCCAAAGAATGCCAACTCAATGTAGGTCTACCTCCCCATTTGAGGAAAAAATCCACTAAAGATGAATTCCGTGTCACCTCCAAATGTGACACTAACTTTTCCACATGAAGACAAAATACACAAAAGATGAAATGGTGAATGCATACAAAAGTAATAAAAGTGAACATTAGGAATGCAAGATTGAGACAACTTATCACAAAAGCAATAAGATAGTCCATAACTCTAGGACACGTCAAAGAGTTTGTGGATTATTCAATATCAGTGAGGTAGTATACTCTTAAAATGGTATATTCTTGAGTATGAATCCCAAACCCACTTCACATTAAGTCACTCTCTCCAAATGACGCAGTCAGGGTTGGTGGATCAATTAAGGACTGACCGACCTTGCAGCCAAACCAAAACGCAGCGGAAATACACAACAACAACAGATCCGATATAGAATAGAAATCTTTGTTCATCAAATCACTGATTACATGCAATGTGCCGAGCTGTAAGGCCTTCCCGGTTACGGCCAGATACAAAGCAAGTAACAGTCTACAAGATCTCGCAAGATCCAAATCTTTTCCACAACACCAGTATTCAGCTAGCGCAGGTCTGCAACACACAGCACACTGGTAGACAGCCAGGAAAGATCTAAACTTGTACTCAAACTTCCAAGCAATCTTCCTGTTCCTAAGCTTGCAAGCTACTAACTTCCACTCCTAAACATCCGATCTCCCAAAACAACTACCCAAGCATCTACTTAAATACTAAATCCCAGCCACAAGTAGGCTCTACAGGATATACAAATATTAAATGCCAAAACATCAGTCGGCTCTCAAATAGCCTTACAATTAAATAAACTCTCCAAGATGGCCCCAAACGCTCATCAGATCCGCATAGAAGAATGCAACACGCCAGATCTAGGTCCCCACACGTCCAACGGTCAATCCATAACTCGAGGAGCACAACCCAAATCAACGGAACCAGTCGGCCAAGCTGATCCATCCAAACAATCCAATCAATAAGCAAAAACACCGAGCAACAGAGGAAATAGCCGAGTGCCAGTCAACTAACCACGCCAAGCATGACTGAGCAACACAATTATCACTGAGCGCCAGTGAACCGACGCCTTTAGTTACTGAGCGTTCTTCAAAAACCGAGCACCTCGATAAACATTGAAACCGAGCAACCAGTCTCCCAAACCGAGCAAGTACTCCACCAAACAAAGATCAAAACTGACAATCTACCTTCAAAGACAAACATATTTTTGGTTGATACAGGATTGCCAAGAATCCTAGGATGCTCCTACATCACCAAATCAAGCCATTAAAAAATTCTAATTGTAGTAATTATTTGAAAGTATAAAACAATTCCTAAGTGTTGATGTGAGTTTTATGCCACTACAACATGCAAAATCGAATACTTAGTATTCCAGGATGAAACACCAAATCGCCAACTCTCTCTTGAATAAGGATGCTCATATGCTAGACAATGTATATCGATTGTGTGATCAAATGAGACAACCCCAAGGTTTCTTCTTATTGTGGACTAACTCGGTTGTAATGATGTGATATGTTGGTTATCACAAAGGAGCTTACATTGCTCACTCAATGGATATCAACTACTTCAACTTCTTCCAACCAAATAAACTACAAAGGGAAAGAGTTTAGAAAGCTATTCTACTCCTAGAATACAAAAGATAATGAATGTCTTTGTTACTCTACTAGACTTGGTTTAGCCATTGACATCAACCAAGCTAGTGTGATCTCCTAAGGTAGATGTAAGATGTTCAAACTATCACCATTCCATTAACACCACCCATCGATGCATATCAATGTGCAAGCAATAATCGAAGTAAAGCTCATAATATGTCATTTTTACCACACAAGGCAAACTTAGAATTAGCAAGTAGCTAGTGGTTTGGTCTAAGCGAGTTCACCAAAAATACATCCAAAATATATTCCATTCAATTAAACACTACTTATAATCAACATGAAATGAAATCATAATCTAAGTGAGGAAATGTAGAAACCATGCAATACTCCAAAGCAACACAAGCAACCCACCATGAAGACTAACAATGAATTAGCAATTACTTTGATAGCATTATGGCAACAATTTCTCCAAGTCTCTCCCCTAGCTAATCTAATCTAATCTAATGAGTTACAAATGAGAAGGCTTGGCCTTTTATAGTTTCTCAATTACAATAAAGGGCCAAGATCAATTCAAGATCAAGGGCCAAGATTATGCCAACACTACCCTAACCTACCTAACTACTACAATCATTAAATGCTCATCCAATTACATGAAGGCACCACCCCATAGGCCAATAAGAAAATTACAATGCTTTTGAGAGCCAATGAGAAAATAGATTAGGTAGAAGCATGGTGTGGACTCCACATGTACACTTGGCATAATATGATTGTTGATCTTTAACACACGCAAACTTGAATTTTCTGATTGGTTGGAAATGGATAGGTGCCACATAAGCATTCTTACTGTTTTACTTCCACTTCTCCATCTTCAAAATTTGGAAATATTCTCATTGGCATGACCTTGAACTTGCTTGTACACGAAATCTTAATGTCCTTTTGATGCCTCGACCTTGATCTCAAAATCTTAATGGCCTGCAACTTGTTGGTGCTTGAAGTCTTCATTTTTCCCTTGGTATTAACATCATGCTTGCACTTGATCTACTTAGCCCCTTGCCTCCAACCTCGAATTGTCACTACCATTAGCTCCTGCCACGCATAGCCTGCAATACAACATCAATAGTTAGGCACTTGTAATTTTATATTTACCTCGAATCAGGAACATGGTTAGTGGTAATAAATCAGTCTCATGAACTTCCACTATAGATTGCAAACCTTGACTGCATTTGAACAGAACCAAAAATGCTTAGCATACAGCTTACTGGATCACTTAGTCTAGGATGCACTATCAAATTTTCAAGACTAAAGCCTGATCATGAGTAAATAGTACAAACAATTCACACACTTTCGTCACTGCTTGGTTTTCACTCCAAATCCTACATACTTGATTTATCAGATGCAACCTATTGCTGATCGATTTTAGCCTGATTTTCATGTCAAGTATGATTGCACCTTTTTCTTGTTAACCTTTTTCTTGTTCCCGGGTCTGAAAAATTTTCAATTTGTTCATGAACATCTTCAGATTTCTACTGATTTGTATGTACCTGTAATTCACAGCCCCCTTTCTAAACTATACTTCTCTTGAAAATCTGGGTCTGCTCAATAAAATATTCTCAGTTTTGATGCACTTCAGGACTGATTGCAAATGTTAATTGATATCTTACACAAGTTTGGACTTATTCAAGTGAAGGTCGCTGTAGATAAAAGCCGATCTGCTCTACCTTCAAGTTGATCAGCACTTAGCAATTTGGTCTGCACTTAAGAAACTCGACCTGCACTAAATAATGTTTTTATTTACGAGTTGAAGTGAAATGCACAACCTCCTTATATAGGCATTTGGGAGATGGGATGTACCTCTTCAAGCAAGGCTGACATGTTTGGATTTAACCAATTAAATTTTAAAATAGCACCTCCTCACATATAATCATTAATTAATTAATTACAATTAATTAATTGTCATGTCCCCTCTTTAGTGACATGTCATTTTTCAGTGGATTTGCCTATCATGGACTCTCGTAGGCAGATGGTTTTGGTGAGAGAGTCATTCTGATGATTATTTGGGGATTGGATGGTCTTATTTGCTCTTGGAGAGATGGAGTTTATCATATTTTTATTATAATGTGTTATGTGGGGCCAAAATGTTATAATTTTGAGTTGAGTTGCACTTTTTTATTTTATAAAGTTACTTTTTATATAAAAGTGCATTATAAAGGGATTTTATAAGAATATTTTATGGATACTTCTAGAAGTTCTAGTGGCTTCTTAGAAAAGTGAATAAATAGAGTGCTTGGCCTCTCATTTGGACATTCCATGACTTGAGTTTACGCTACTTTTCTCTTTGAACATTTGTGGCGCCATCTTGGTCTACAAATTGTCATTTGATCTTTAGGAACGGAGTTTCTTAAAGATTTGCATAACTAAGGAGGTGAAATATCCTTTGAAGAGTTGCACTTTGGAAGTGGTATTCAGCCATTTCAAGTTAAGCTTATTTGGAGTCCTCAGACTTACCTGAGGGTTTGAGTTTTTGATTGGAAGAGGAAAAAAGCAGATCCGAAAAAAGCAGTCCGAAAAAGCAAAGCGAAAAAGCAGATCCGAAAAAGCAGTCCGAAAAAGCAAAGCGAAAAAGCAGATCCGAAAAAACAAAGCGAAAAAGCAGATCCGAAAAAGTAGAGCGAAAAAGCAATCCGAAAAAGTTTTGGCTACAAGTCTAATTCAGTTTTCAGAATTTCAGGATAGGGTTTTGGAACCACATTTTTGCTCATATCTTCCTCATTACTCAGCATATCATTCTGGGTATTTTTGCATCGGATTTCTATCGCCGAGGAGATAAAGATAGGTGCATTTTGGAGTCCCAAAATGCCATGATTTATTTTTAAAGAATTTTCAAAATTCCTAGACATTTTCGAAAATCTGCAAGAAAGTACATTTTCAGATTTGGGGTGACTTTGGCTTGGGTGTTGGCATCTTCAACATTGGTAAAAATTATCGCAGCCATCTACAATCAAGTTCCTCACTTCTCATTTGGCATTCGGCATATTTTCTGAGAAATGTATGTTTTCAGCTAAGTCCAAAATATAGCTTCAGCACTTTACTATTTTACATTGTACTTGTCTTTGTTTGCCATTTGGCATTATTGGTATCAAAGGAAGGCTAGGATTTTGCAGGTGAAAGGGCATTGTAGTTTTCAGTCTATCTATATTGCGAACCTAGGGTTTGATGATCATATTATTGGCTGAAATATGTATGGCATTGTTGCAAATTGTTGATATATAAATGGCATATGGTTTTGAGCAATTTCCTACATCATTGATAGTGTTTTAGATGGTATTTGATTGCTATCTATTATTTTGAAATTTTGGGACAGCGAACTCATATATTGCAAAATAATTTTCTATCTACATTTGAGTTGCATTTTTGAGGGGTTTTTAGTGGCCTATTGGTAAGGGTCATTACATTAATGGTCCACCTTTGCATTTACTCATTGGATTTTATTACCCAAGCCGACATTGCATTCCGATCGGCATTGCATTTATCCATTTTACAAGGCAGTGATTAATGTTGAGTTTGAGCGCCAAAATTAATGGAGCCCGAGAGAGGGTGGATTTCCAACCTCCCTTGGGCTCAAGAGCCCCAAGGAGGTTGGATCTCCGCTCTCTCTTGGGCTCTTTGCCTAAGGAAAGTTCAACTTCGCATCAAACATCTTGCAATCTCCTTCAAATTTCCACGCCTTGGCCACTTAATTTTCCAGATTTTAATTAAAAAGTCATGATTTCCCATTCCATTTCTTCATTCTAACTCCATGAGCATGTTCAGATTTATCCTCAACTTCTCTCAGTTTTCAAACCGTGAACTCAGAATTTCCCCTCATGTGAATCATACTGGCAAGCAAATTCCAATCCCTCGTGTCTTAATCTGAACCTAGCATGCATATTGGTGGTATTAGTAGTGAGGTTTGATAGCAAATACATGGGCATGGAGCCCCAAGGATGTTGTTGTTAGATCAGGTTTAGGGTATGTAATTCTTTAAAATTTTATGTATATATATTAGATAAATTCACAATAGAATGTTATCTAATCTTAGATAGATATAAGTAAATCTTGATAATTTCTCCTTAGAATATTATCTTTATATATATTGATCTCCAAATTGATATTATATCAAATCACTTATTTGATATATATCAATATCAATATAATATAAATAATCTTCTTATTAACTAATGTGTATAGAGGACTTTATATATATATATATATATATATATATATATATATATATATATATATATATATATATATATATATATATATATATATCAAACTAAGGCTGAATCGTATTGCTATGAATTACCTTTTCACAAATGAATTTGATATCATATTTTTATTTGTCAAGAAGGTCTCACGAAGGTATATACCTCTTCATGAAACTAAGTGTCTCACAAAGAGTGATGTCTCTTCGTGAGATATTCTAATTACCAAAGTTTACCACCTTATCAACTTACATTATCGACTTGATATGTTTATCAAAGTCGATCTCCATAATCGACTTGTTAATGTTAACTTTGATCATTATACAAGACGATCTATATCAGCCTTCATTGTTGTTAAGACATATGATAATATCATCTTTGTTGATAATGATAATGAAGTCAATATGAATATTTGATGATCGATTAAGTATGATTATCATAATCGATAATGATAATCATTGTGATGTCATTAGCAATAATGAATAATCAATATCATAATTCAGATTCATAGTTGATACCATAATCGACATAAAGAAATATCATGTTTTGATCGATACTATTATCAACTCAATGATTTTCATTAAGTTGATATAGTTATCAACTTATAATAAAGTTGATAACAATATCGACTAATGATTTGGTTGATACCATAATTGACTTTTGATAATAATGATAAGTTGAAATTGTTATCAACTTTATTAACAATTAAAGTTGATAACAATATAAACTATATCATTGATATTACTTTTACTCATATTAGTTATCAATTATAACTATCATAGTTATCAAGTAATGATAACTATAGAATGAATCTTAATAAGATCATCAAATGTATAATGATAATGTATATAACGTATAATTCACATTTTATCTAAAGGAGGAGATATATCAAATACTTAGGTTAGAATAATCTGACCAAAGCTACAAACATTAACAAAGGAGGCCGGATTTCTGCCCTCTATTGGGCTCTTCCCAAGTGAAGTCTTCTCCAAAAAGTCTAAGTGCAAACTCTTATCAATGCTTGATCTTGCCAAATGACTTGTGCAAACTGATTTCTTGTTCCTTCATTCTCCAAATTAATTTCAAATTGTCCTCGATCAATTTCAGATTCAATCATCTTTTATCCATAAAACTTAGATTCAGCAAGCTGTCAATCACTTCATCAAACTCAGAATTTGGATTTTGCTTATCAAATTTGCACTTAATTGCATGATCTTGGCCCTGAGATTTCCAATGTTCCCTCACCACACTCAAAATTTTAGCCAAGTAACTGCCAACAACACCCTTTAATGCTCTTTGTGTGTAATGTCCCCATTATTCAAGCTCTTGGGATTAGCCTATCATGTGACCCTCATAGGCTAATGAGGATGGACAGAGGGTCTCTTTCAATGGGCATCTACTTCAGGATTCAATATACTTTCGTTTGGCGTCATTCGGACTTCATTTGCTATAGTTTTTGCCACGTTTACTATTTATAGTAAGCCTGTTGTTGTTCGAGAAGGACCCTTTCTATTTTTGGAAAGTGCATTAGGTCACATGGGGAAATAATAGGTGTGACTCCTGTTTTAGACGGCATATTAAAAGGATAAGTATTTTGGGAGTTATTATTATTTTGGTGGCCAAATTATTATTAAATCATTAAATGGCTTATTATAAAGTTATAATTTAACTTTATAATTTCACTTAAGTTGAGGGTTGAGTCATCATGGGAAGGGGCCATTTATTTAATTAATTCATGGAAGCCTAAGCCAAGGTATTTATTTAAAGTATTGGAGTAAATGAATTATTAAAAGGAAAAAGTATATCTTTTATCCCACATTGGTAAGAATTATATTTAAGCTCTCACAAGAAAGAATAAAAAGGGACTTGAGAGCTCATTCTCAACAATTCTATTGATCATTTGGATTAAAAATTATGTTTTGAGAAGTGGAGAAGAAAGGCTAGGGTTTGAGGACTGATTCCTCTCCTTGAGCAATTTGAACCATCACTGATTGATGGTGAATTTGCTTCTGAATTCTGGAAAAATTATTCTGAATCTGTGGATGTTGAACTTGGTGCTGAGGTATACCAAGTTGTGGAGATTTGAACAAGTATAGCAGAGCTGGAGTTTTTTTCATTGATTGAATTTGAAATTCATACAGGTTATTTATTTCCTTGGAGGCTGAATTATCTACCAAGGCTACCGAACTGATAATTAGAGTGCTGTGATTTGACAGCAAGTACAGCTCTTGTTTTGACTGCGTTTGTATTGGAAGGCAGCCGCATTTCTTCTTTGGCTGCGTGACTTATCAAAGGGGCTGCATCACTTCTTATATGGGCTGCGTGACTGGTCTTAAGGCTGCGTTTGGATATTATATTGCTGTTGGAGCTGCGTTTTGGATTGTAGAGACTACTGGGGCTGCGTTAGGAATTCTGAAGACTGAATCTCTCCTACAGCAGTCACGTTGTTTGCAATCAAGGTGCCTTGAGCTTATTTGTTGTCATTGTTATAATTATTTAATAACAATTTGAGTTAATTCAGATTTTATAATGCAATCAAAGTGCACTTGGAAATAAATTGTTGATGTTATTGACATATGACATTTGGAAAGTTTATGTAAATTCATTTATGTATGGAAAACACACAAAAAACAATAGTAAATTAATTATAAAAGCCAGATTGTTATTGAGAGCCAGCTGGGCTCTTTACATTGTGCAAGTACTGGGCGAAATTAGGGAGGTGGCTGGGCATGGAGGCCAACCAAGGTCAGAATTCCGACCTTGCTTGGGCTTGGAGCCCCTAGGAGGTCAGATTTCCAAGTTCACTTGGGCTCTACCCAAGTTTGTCTTCCTCCAGAATGCTAAGTGTAGATTCCATTTTTCATGTTTATACTTGCCTTCAACCTTTAATTCTACAAGTTCCATCAGCAAATTTGCTTTTTCCACATGTCGTTTCTCAGTAAACAAATTGATCTCTCTCAAAATTCTTTATCAGAAACAGTCATTGTTTCATTTCTTAACTTGTATCGTGCCTTGATTCAATTTATTGACTTCCCTCATGCTTTGAATTGCAAGCGCTAAAGTTTAAAAGCCTGAAAGATTGTCCAAGGGGTGTCCCAGGCTATGGAGCCCCACAGAGGTCAGAATTCCAACCTGCCTTGGACTCGGCCTAAGGTCAAAATCTTCTCTTTCAAATTCGAATTTCCACTTACCTACCTTTCAGAATTGCAATTCAACTGCTTTCAGCCACTTGGTTTCTTAATTCATTCTCTTGCAATCCAAATTCTAACCCTATTTTGATCATACTTCATTCCATGCTCCTCAAATTGATGTACATTCAATCATTTGCAGCCAATATCACACTCCAAAACTTGGCCCAAATCAGTTCACCAAACAAGACGTCCTAATTCCAAACGTACCCTTTTCACCTCATCTGCTCCTAGGCAAAGACTTCATTTTCCCTCAAGGTTTGACTTCTAGGTGGACATGACCTTACTAAAGCCGCTCAAACTCCTCATACTGGTATGGAGACTTCAAGACTACCACTAAACTAAGACCTAAGACACCTACCCCTACAGCTAAGCAAACAAAAAAGAGGGGGTCCCCATATGCAATGGGGCAATGGTATGAAAACCTCACAACACTATGTCACGTTTTTGTGGCCTTTTTAGTATCCTTAGAAGCTCCACTTTCTAGGAGAATGGCGTCCTTGTCGGAATGGAGTTCAATTATTGATGTTGTGCTCAGGGGATCGAGTTGCGCTTGTTGATGCTTTTCAAGGGCAGTCTCACCATTTCTAATGCATTCCAAACTTCTTGGAGGAATATTCTATTTTTGGAAAGTGTCAATTTTTATTAGGTTGGATCTCCAATGAACTTTTGATTATGTTGCTGCAGACAAAACTCACCTTCGCACTCTTTGTATTTTCTGCAACTTTGGCTGGACATGTAAAAAATAATTTAATAATTAATTAATTAAACCTCAAGTTGTCAAAAAACAAAAATTAAAAGACTAACTTATATTAATTATTTATTAAGGTGAATTTTGAGTGATTAAAGTGCTGGAAAAGGAAATAATTAAAGAAAGTCTCTCTTATGGGGTAAAAAGGTTTAATATTTTAAAAGAAAATTTAAAAAGTAATTTCCGGAAAGTTCTCGAGGGCTATAAAAAGAGGCTGAAGAAGTTAATTTGATTCATTCTAAAGAGGAGGTTAAAACTGTCTTAGGCTTTGGTACCCTGGTTTTAGGGAGTCACATGCTATTCTTAGGTCCCATAGGCTGCTTTGGTCTCGTGGACGTTACTAGAATATTTCTTTCATTCAATCAACTGTTATGAGCTGCCGTACATCCATAGCAAGGTATCATACCGTTTCAAGTGAGTTGTACATCTTTGTTGTGAGGAATTTGAGTATAAGAAGCTGCTGATTATGCTAGTTGGATCTCCAGGTTTGGATCTCCAGGTCAGAATTAGGCATTTAAACATTGATTTTTTGCTGAAATTATTACGACATGTAGGGTTCCTATAATTAAATTTTAGAACGGCAATATAAATTTATATATAAAACTTTGTTGTGACTATACTATGCAATGAAATTGTGTGCAATGAAGCCATTATCAAAATCAGACATGTGAAATGAAACAAATCAAAAACTTAATCAAACCACCCAACATGCAAAATGTTTGATACAATGTTTCTGCAACGAAACTAGTAAAATTTGCAATAGTTTGGTTTAAAAACTTGAGGCAGATAATTACATCTTGGCTGTAAGTGAAATGTAACATGCAGCCCTATTTTTTTGTTTGTTTTTTCTGTTTTGAAGTGTTTTATAGAAGTAGAGGGAGATGCAAAAGTTGTGTTTCACAAAAGATTTATATTGCAAAAATATTGAACTGAAATAACTCTTCAGATACAATATTTTGAAATACCCACAACCAATAAAAAACTGAAAGAACAATATATCATCAAAACTAAGATAACAAGATAGCGAAATCTCATTACAATACATTATATAACATACCCATTTGCTGCAAATGCAATGTGAATGCAATATTGAGAGTAACAAACAAACTGACATCCAAATATGGAGTCCAAACAATGAATAAACAACTATAGATCATACAATAACGAACATCAACTACAAGAAGCCCAAGTTGCCTCAATTAATGGCCTCCAAAACCCTAACACCAAGCTAGAAGAAGTCCCCCACCCCACAAGGAAAGTACGGCCAGCAAGGGAGAAGGTACGGCCAGCCAAGGGGATGTAATCTGCTGCAAACTCCCTTAATGTGCTCCAAACAATCTCCTTTCAATCTACCATGACTTCTCTGTGAATAAAACTGAAGATATCAAACCAACAATGAAGCCCAATCGTGATCTCTAAATGAAACCACTATTGAATCTTCTAGATTGGATCTTTCACCAATGTAGAAGATATTTCTTCCAAGGGTTTTTCTCCTCACAGAGCCACAAGATGAACAGGTTCAACTAGCACATGTATTCTTCAAAATATCAATTCCAAGAATAACAAAAGAGCTCCACAACACTCTTTTTTATAGCCCTATAAATTGCACACTAGAAAGAGGTAATTTTTAATTTTATTAAAACTCCTTATGTCTCCCATAAATTGGCGTCCACTCTAACCCCATGTCCCCATGCGGCTGCTTAAGTGCATTTTCTGTTTAAATTTAAGCAGTTAGAGTGTTTTGTAATGTCCCCTTCCCAGCAGTAGGCCATTTTGATGCCTGATTAGTCTATCTACCCATCCAGTTAGGCTAATGGCTTCTTTTCGGAGGATGTCAGCCAGTCACAAGTTTCAGTGGACAAATATTTAATATCTAGGCTCTATTTCTAAAGTCAAATCACGTTATTTTATAAAGTGATATTATAAAGTCACTTTAAGACTTATTATAAAGTCACTTTATATTTTAAAGTTACTTTATCTTATAAAAGTGACTTAAGTGAGCTTTTATCCCACATGGCTTAGTTTTGCGTGCTTTCCCTCATTTCGAGGTTATAAAAAAAAAAAGTACACCTCGGGAAAAGCACCATGAGATAATATAAAACAAAGCAAAGAAATCTGGTTACATTTGTGACTAGTCATTCCAAGGATGCAAACCCTTTGGAATTTGTGGAGATATTGGACGTAGCCCCAGCATCTCTTCAAGAGGTGGAATCACTCAGGTTTCACATTGAACTTCATTGAACTGGTAAGAGGAATAGTTCATCTTCAGCATTTTCACAGTAGAAAAGATCAGTTGTATTCCAGCATTGTTGAATAACATCTTCAGCACTTGAAAGGTTTAGTAATACTCCAAATATTGGTCAAGGAGGGAATCCATTAACAGCATCTTCGATTATTTTTATTTGATTGAGGACACCGAGCTGAGTTCTAGCATTCACGATGATAAAGGGAATATTATTTGCATTTGGGAAACGATAGCCTCAAGGACTGGACGGCAGTCATCACACTAACTCTTGGACTCCACGCAAGGCAAGGAACTCTCGTTCTTTTCTCACAGCTCAAGCGCCAGCAGCAGCAAGCGTGTAACGGCTCCTATAATGGGCAGCTAGCATCTCATGCGCAGTCAATCCGCGCTAACTACCTTATGTGCGCTACAGTCCGGGAGTCATTTAAGAACAAGGGAAGGAAGCTGCCATCGGGACTGGGTCTTGCACGGTCTCATCAACCCAGCGCGAGCTGTTTCCAACGTGGACCACCCGTTTAGAGAGCTGCGTCTCTTACCCACAGTCAAGATCATCAAAGCCAGTAGTATAGAGAGTGGAGACTGTTAGAAAAGGGAACTGGGTTGAAGAAGGCACGCGACTGCTGGCATCCTGTACTACGCACACGCAATCCTATGTGCAGCCACACGACTGCTGGAGTGGTGAGACTAACATATTCGGTTGATACCCAATTTTAAATCTGCAGTTGTATTGAAATCTTGCGCAATGACTAAGTGTGTGTTCCATAATTAAGTTGACTGTTTTGGTATCATAGTAAATTTAAAAAAGTGTATTTTTGGAGTTAAAATTATTCTTTGCAGTATTCAGAATTTGTATATCGTATGTGTTGTATTTCTTATGATTGAAAAACATTATAAGTTGAAATTTGGAAAGAACATATACACCAGCCACTGAACAGCAGTATCACTGAAAAAATAAACATCCTTAATACTACCGAATCAGTCAAATACACGCACTATCTGAAACAAACAAGTCAGTCCAGAATTTCAGTTCAAATACATTCACCTTACGAATCAGAAATTTGTTGAGAACAGTAGAAAGGATATTACATGTTCCCACGCAATTTTTCAATCATGGGAAAAGGATAATATTTTAGTGGAGTGTCTATAATTTAAGAATTGAAATTAAGCATTGAAAAAATATGGGGAGCTGGAAATAAGCAGTGACTGCTTATTGATAAAATGCTATGTGACTTCACAAATTTGTTTTCCTCCTTTTTTATTGCCTTCTTTATTCTATGACTTTTCTGTCCAAAAATTATTCTTACTAATTTTATTCAAAAATACAATTAAAGATAAAATAAGCAGCAAGATTTCATAATCATGGAGCTACCAGCTCCACAAATTTCTGCTAAAAAAAATAATCAGCGGCTGCTAGCCAAAATAAGCTTAGCAGCCGCATGGGGACCTGCCCTAACAAAGACTTTCCAATTAATATTTGCACTTTAATTTATCACTTGGGCGCCCATTTAGTCAATTATTAAATAAATCAAACAGCGATGAAGTTAAATATTTAATCATTATTTAATTTAGATACACTGGACCACATCAAAACCTGAAATATCAACATCCAATGCACCCACCAACATATCTAAAAATAAAAATAATGACAATTGCCTTACTCGATGCCTAGGCTAACTTACTAAAACTTGTATGGGAAAACTATCAAAAACCACTCCAGAAAAGGGCGTTATATGGATCTCAACCACCTGAGCTCAATGAAACGAGTCACTACCAAATGCTAGAACAAGTTGTCATCATAAATCCCCTAACCCCAACTCATTAGCCTACGGAAAACCCACTAAATAGGCTAGGAATCCACCATGCTGAGTGCTTAGAAAGGGGACATTACATGCAAACAAACCACTCAAGCCTTTAGACATCCAAAAAGAAAGAGGGAAGGAAAAGAATATCATAACAACCACTTATTAAGTCTACAAGACCTGATCTCACTCTACTAGCAAATGTAAATTGTCTTGCATATTATGCTTTAATACTAAAGTTTAGCATTAAATGGCATGATTTGATTGGTAAATCATGGGAGCTTATATGGTGGAGACTCAGATCTTCAGAGACATGTCACATGCTTAGAATGTAGGAACGTTACATTAGGGATAGTGCTCTTTAGGGAGATTATGTCGTAAGAATTCTTTTGTACACAAACAATCTCATTTTTATCACAAGATCCACCCAAGGGTTGCAAGAGTACTTTTGCAAGGAGATGAGTATGCAAGTTAGGAACAAGAAGACTAAGATCATGATCTTTTGGAACATGAAAAAAATCAGCTTGACTTTTATTTTGAAGAAGGTATCTTGGAAGAAATAATAGAGTAGAGATAACTTGGAATTGACTTCAGTGAAAAACTTCATTGAGAAGCTTGTAGAAGGAATAGAATTTTGGGAGGGTTGAGAGCACTTTTTGCAGTACAAAACAAAAGCAAAGAGACAAAGTTATGGAATTGAAAAAGTATCCAGATAATATTGGGGCTATTGGTAATTCAAATGGTGCTTTATGAGTAAATTATGGGCTAGCGTCACTTAAAAGATAAAAACACCACAGATTCAAAATAAAATTTTCATATCATCCCTTCAAACTGGAACAGGTACCACTTCCATATTGAAGCCATTACCATGGTTTGCTTCTTCAAATATCTGAGAAAATGAATAGGTGGAAGCGAATAGATGATCTAGAGTTGTCATCAAAGAAGTCTTGGATGAACAAATAGAACATTTATTAAAATGAATTCCAAATAACAATCAAATAAAGACATTTGTTACGGATAAATTTGACAAGTCTATGTAGGAAAGAGCATTAGAGAGAGGGGAAATATTGTCTTGATGAATTTAATCCAATACATGGTCAGCATCTTTGGTTTGGAAGAGACAAATAGAAGGACCAAAAGAAGAGTGGAATGAGGAGCTGTCTTTTGCGCAGCTGGAACGGTTGATTAGAGAAACAATTTATTATAGTGTGAAGCTTACAATGACATTTGGACCTTTGGACCCATTATGTAGGTATTACAGAACTTATTCAAGTGGGAGAAAAATGAGAAATTAAGACAGAAGATTAGTAATTCAAAAAATAAAATGACCTATCACATGCGCTATATTTGGCCTCTGAATGCTAAAAACCTTCTATTTTATTATGTTCTATTTTACTATTATCTAAAATTTTATGCTTAATCTTGTCAATGAACTGCTAAAATCTGGCACACGATACCTTAGTGTTATAAGAGGCCTTTTAACTTGCAAACCTAAGAAATTACCCTTAATTAAAGTAACTTCATTTTAATTTTTTTACCTGGCTCTGCAAAGTTTCTTTGTCGACGATTAAAGCCTGAGAATCCAGCGAGGCGTAAGTGTCTTCTTGAAAATAACCAGAAAATTCTTGCATTGTTTTGACGGTGGGATCTTCTTCCATTGCTTTGAGATTTGGGGTAGTCGCCAAAAAAACCAATGAAAACAGCAATAGAACTGTGGAGAAATCCATAGTTCCTCGGTTCCACCTCAGGCCTTCTGCGATTCAAAGAGCTTAGAAAGAAATAAATAAATAAATATAAGACTCTAAAGAAGGAGAAATCAGAACCAGAATATTTTTGTTCCGGACAATTTTATTGGGAAGCCACGTTGGATACGAGGCGTCTGTGTCAATTTACAACTGGAATTCGATGGAGCCCATCCGTTTTCTGCATCTACATAAATGGAATCTTCAAGCAATGAAGTGGATTACGAATCGTTGTTTATCTATTTTAATTTACTAGCTGTTGTCGACTTTTGCGTGCGATGGTGGGAGATTTGTTTTTCCTATTATAATAAATTAATTCAAAACAGCACTTATTTCAGCACACGAAATGTTGATAGTCTATAAGATTTGGCATTCAAAGATAGAATTTTTTTTTAAATGTGGAAATTAACATTATTGCTCTAAAAGGATTAGGCAGAATCAAGCTAGGATGGATTTTGTGTATCAATCTTTATTGATAATGTAAACACCAAATTTAATATATCAATTGTTCTATACAATAAAAGAAAATATTAAATTTAAAAATTTTAGAACATAAAATACTTTTTTGCAACCAATTAGCTTTAAACTTGAAAATTTGATAAATTTAAAATAAAGTATTATTAAAAAAAAATTATTTTCAAGGGAGCAAAGCTCCCACAAATAACCTATCAGCTAAATAATTCTTTGAATCACAACCAGGAGTTGTGTGCTTTTGGGCGTGCAACAAATAGCCAGTAGATTTTATATATTTAGAAGATCGTGGTAATAATATTTAGTGCAAATTTTAGAAGGGTTTTATATTTTTGTCTGTAAATGGTTAAATTGTTTAAAATATGTAATGCAATTACTAATTATATATTCAAAGGTTTCAGAATATTAAACGAAAACTTTAAAATTACATAAATATGCACAATAAAGGCAAGTCTTTGATGCAGATGAATAATGGACAACTGTAAGATTGTTAAATCGCAACTATTGATTACATATTAATAATGAATTACAATTTTACATGGTACATTTTACAATACAAATGGGTTGAAAAGTTTAAAAACCAAGTGGAAGCTCGACTTGGCTCGTAAATTAGCAAAACCAACAACTTCTTTATTGTCAAGTCTCAAGAACCGAATAGGGTACACCTATTGGAAAGATTTAAAATTGATGCTATGGGATATGGGCATTCATGGGTTTGCACGCATCATTTGGCAACAAATCAACAAAGAAACCTTGGAGCTCGAAACCTACCAAGAAGTGAAACCACGTCATAAATTGTAAAACAAAACATAACTAGAACTTTAAATGGAGAATAAGAAAAATCCAAATCACACAAATATGGACAATAAAGACAACTCTTTACTGCAAATGAACAATGAACAACTGTAAGATTGTTAAACCACAACTATTCATTACACATTAATAATGAGTTACAATGTTGCATGGTACATTTTACATTCATTACGCATTAATAATGAGTTGCATGGTATATTTTACAAGACAAATGAGTTTAAAAGTTTAAAAACAAGTAGAAGCCCCACTTCATTCGTAGATCAATGAAACTCCTAAGCATCAAATAGTCATAAATTATAAAACAAAACATAACCAAAACTTTAAATGGACAAGAAATCAAAAACCAAATCACATGTACTCGGGTTTTCAATTAAAAAGTCGCAAAACAAGTCATACACAATCCAAAAAATTCAAAATGTAAGCTCTAGGTGTGAAGATCTAGTCTCAACACAACTCGAAGATAGTGCTAATGATATTGATTGATTGTAGATGCATATAACACTTTTTTTCTTCAAATTTGTTGGTGAGTATTTTGTGACACCCCGATGTAGAATAAAATACCAAGGTATCTTATCTTCTCTTGAGCAAAATCATGTGTATGCTGAGATTGTAAAAGATCATACAAGTGAATCCAAGCTTCTTTTATGTTAGCTATTGACTGTGGATAAGCTCAATGATCGTTGTGATATGTTGGTAACACAAAGGGACTTACATTTGAATTGTTCTTCACTTCTTTTGCAATGTTGGTTGGTACTTCATCAAATATTGCAATCTCTTAATGCTTCTTCGAACGAACACAACTGAAATTAAAAGGGAAAGGGTTAGAAGGATCTAAATCTACTCCTAAGGAAAATGATATCAATGGATAGTGTTCCAATGGAAAAAATTCAAAATAACCAAGTTTTGCTTCACCAAGATCAACTACAACTTCACAAGAACTAGTGTAATCTTCTAAAGGTTATGCAAAGAATTTTCATATCATAATGAACAATGTGCATTTAATGATCGAAGTTAAGAATCTGTATATCAGGGGCTCATGCTAACTTATAATCAGCAAGATACAAAAAGTATGAGCCATGGAAATTCATCAAACATCGTTACATTTCTCCATTGAAATCAAAGCACTTTATCTAACAATTTCAAGAGATCGGAAGAACACCATGCAACAAGTTGAAATAGACATAAATCCATTGTATGTTCAATGAAATCATTTTTTTATTTCCCCAAGTCTTACAAGAATCACTTCTCCTTCTCCCACTCTACTTCTATTCTAACTAGGCTGAGCTAACTATCTATTTATCTGCCTATCTTATGAATCTTCTTGTATATTAAAAATGAAATGAGAAGGGTTAATTTAGATACCCAAAAATAAACCAAATATCTAGATTGATCCGAGATCAACAACCAAGATTACAAGATAGAACCCTAATTAGGGTTTATTACAAAATTAAAACTAACTATTGAATGATTGGTTTCTTTATTATTGGCACAAGGAGGAAGAACCAATTGGAATATAAATAAGGCTAACAGTTAGCAAGCTAATCCATAGAACCAAACTCCAAGATGTGATTCCCTTTTTTTTTTTCTCTTTATCCATGAATACACTGAATCTAATCATGAGTGAATTAAGCTCATCTATTACTATGTTAGGTAAGGTATCCAGTTACACTCCTATCACATCCAAGATTGTCAATGTATTGGCTAAAAGTGCTTTCTACTTGTTCTCTTGTCTACACAAAAATTGATTATGTAGTTCATAAGAGAAGACTTGTCATCTATTTGGCCTTCCTAGATAGCTTATATTTCTTTGAGATAAGTGTTTTTCACATTCTCTTCCAATTGTCTAAAGTTCAAACCATCTACATCACTTCTAGCAAATGTGTGAATTACTATTTTCTTATATTGAACAATGTTGGATTATTCAAAATTGGTGTCTCTAACCTTCTTCCATTTAGATGACATCTGGGATTTAGGATAGACCCCTTTAAGCAACTCCTTAACTTGTTCTTCCCTAATTGCAGCTCCATTATTTCTAGGTGCAGACATAGTATAGATATGAAACTCATGATTAGTGACAATTAAAGATTGCAAAAACATTTAAAGAAGATGAATCCTCTTATTCTTATTTTTATTGATGACTTTCAAGCATTTTAACCTTTAAAAATTACAAAGAAGCGAGTTAAGACTGGAAATTCCATGAAATATACATATAAAATGCGTAAAATATGATTTTTAAAAACTTAAGAATTACCCTCTTTCTATGAAAACTCAAGAAAATTCAAAGGACAAATTATGATTTAGAATTGGTTATTAGTGTTGCAAGTTTGAAGGAGGGTTTAGAAATTGATATTCTGCAAGTAATTAATGAATTTGATCTTGAAAAGCTTTGTGTTTCTCCCTTCCTTATGTGATTTTGAGATGATTATTTCTTCCCTTGTTGCGATTTTGAGCTGAAAACTTCTTCCTTTGTTGTTAACCTGCAAGGCGACTTGTGTTGAAATGAATTTCACTCTCGATTAATGTTCTTTAATAGATAATGATGGCTTTCCTTGCAAGGGTCGACTTGTTTCTTTATTTATTTTTTCTCAAAAAAAAAAGAATTGAAAAAAAAACTTTATTGTTTTTGTCCCAATAAGAATCCCATCTTTTCTTTTATCTAGTAAGCAATTTCTTTTATGATTGATGTGTTTATGAAAGCAAGAGGTTGACGTGTCATGAAAGCAAAAAACTTAAAACTTGCCCAAACTTATCAAGGCAATAGAAGGTGTGATTTGGCTTTTCTTTCATTTGTTTATTTTTTCTTAACCTCTTAGAAAGTTTGAACCTATATGTCATTTGTCTTCCATCTTTCTTGTATTAACTTTCAACACTTTAACATTTTTAAGAATTTGTTGAGGAAATCACCTCTTGGTACTTCTTCAATTTTTTCACATTGATTTTCAACACTTAGGGTTCTCAAGAACTCATTGAGGAAATCAGTTCTTTCTTAATATGTTAATTAGTGATGCAGGAGCATCTTGGGTTTATGGCAATCCTGGATCAACCCAAAATATGTTAGAGCTTGTTTAGCTACTCAATAGATTGTTTTTTTTGCTTAGTAACTTCTTTCGGGTTCTTGATGAAGTGTTTGTGTCGGTCACTGGAAAACTCAATTACCATTTTGTTATTTCCTTTACCGAGTTGGTTCGGTGTTTTCAATGTTGCTCGGTTCCTGAGTTCACCGATTGGTAGAATTTAATTTTTTGATGATGGTCGACATGTGTAGTTAATTTTGGACATAATATTAATGTTGGGATCACTCATTGGGAAATGTATGGACCTAAATCTAGTTCATTACTTTCTCCAATGTTGTATCTAAGGATCTTTAGAGCTGACATGTTTGATGGCCTCTTGTATAAATAAGTAGAGATGTTGTAGGACTTGGGGCAACAGTTTTAGGAGATAGAATCCAAGTTTTGGATCCTTGCATGTATGAGGATTGTTCTATAATTTAATTTGATTGTATTGGTTGTAACTGGGAAGGCCTTACAGCTCGACATGTATGAAGTTTGAATGAGTTAATAAAATATATCTGCATTCCTTCTCTTTGTGTGTGTTTGTTGTTGCTTCTGAGTTGTTAATTACAAGTGGGATTGGTCTTGGGAGTGCCTTAGGCCCCATTACCCTTCCTACCTTGCGTCAAGTGGTATTAGAGCCAGGTTAGATCTAGAGGTTCCTTCTTGTAATCCCTAGTTAGTAAAATTATTGTGGGGTGGCAGATTGTGATCTGACCTACAATTACAGAGGGTTTCAAGATGGTTCGAGGGAGACGAGATGCAAATCTAGGATTAGCTGATATGCTAAGACAAATTGCTACTAGATTAGAATCTGTTGAGATAGTCCAACATCGAGGAAGACATCTTGAGGATGTTAGTGATGATGAAGCTAAATAAATGTAGGAATAAGTTACACTTGCACCTATAATGGATCAAGGAGAAGAAAGATTCATGAAGGCATTGACTAGTTTGAAATCTACACCATAATTTAACCCTCTTGTGTATAGTTGGAGATTGGATTCGGATGAGTTGATAGACTGGATAACCAAGATGGAGAAATACTTTGAATATGAGAATATAGAAAAGGAGAAGAAGGTGAAAATTTCAAGCACAAAGTTGAAAGGTCCTGCATCCTTATGGTGTGAGCATTTGCAATTAGACAGAAAGAAGAAAGGTAAAGACAAAATTAAGGTATGGAGTAAGATAGTGAACAAATTAAAAGGCAAGTTTCTACCTTGTGACTATTAGATTAACCTAGTTAGGAGAATGCAAGGTTTGAAGAAGAAGGATAGCTCGGTGAAAGATTACACTAAGGAATTTTATAGATTGGATATCAAATCTAGACATACTAAAGATGAGGTGGAAAGAGTTGCAAGATACCTAAATGGGTTAAGGAATTCTATCCAAGAAGAAATTAGTTTTGTGAAAATGGAGACTATTGAAGAAGCTTATTAGTTTGCCCTAAAAGCTAAGGATAAATTGAACAAAAGGCATGAGCAAAGACAAAGAGGAAGAGATGGTAGATTCCCTAGAGGAAGAGGTAGATCCTATGGTGAAAATAGCAGACTTGATCAAGACAAAAAAAAATCATGACAAAGGCAAGACTGAGTGGAAAGGTGAAAGTTCCTTTCAGGGAAGAGGTAACTACTCCTGAGGTGGCTATGGAAGAGGAGGATTATGAGGAAATTGTTACAGTTGTGTTGAAGAAGGGCATAGATCATTTAATTGTACACATGCAAGTAAGAAGGTCGGTAGCAGTAGAAATGCTTTGGTATATGAAGGTTCACCAAATGCGCCTGAGAAGGAAGGAGACTTGATGGTCAGAAGAGAATTGTGGAGTGGAAAGACTAAGGAAGATCTGAAAAGGAAAAAAAATTAAGACTAGATGCAGAGTTATAGACAAAGTGTAGAAAGTAATCACTGACAGTAGAAGCTCGAAGAATCTAACATCAGAAGAAATGGTTACAAATTTTCAGTTGGAAAGGTTGAAACACCCAAAGCCCTATTAGATTTCATGGATCGTGGATGAACATACTTTAATGGTAAGTGAACAATTTTTTGTGAATCTGAAAATTGGAAAGTATTATGATAAGGTATTGTGTGATATTATGACTATGGACCAGATGCAAAGTTGCAGACAAAGTGTGGAAAGTAATCATTAACAGTGGAAGCTCAGAGAATCTGACATCACAAGAAATGGTTACAAATTTGCAGTTGGAAAGGTTGAAACACCCAAAGCCCTATTAGATTTTGTGGATCGCGGACGAACATACACTAATGGTAAGTGAACAATGTTTTGTGAATCTGAAAATTGGAAAGTATTATGATAAGGTGTTGTGTGATATTATGCCTATGGATTGTTGTCATATCTTTTTTTGGTTAGACCTTGGCAATATGATAGACATGCTATACATGATGGGAGATTGAATAAATATACTATTTGGGATGATGGAAAAAGATGAATCATGTTACCTTTGGTTGAAGAATCTGCTAGTGAGATATGTACATATGTGAAAGTTTATTTAATGGAAGGTAGATAGTTTGTTAAGATCTGAAGAAAAATGACGATTGTTATGCTTTGATTCCTAACAAACTAAGTGAGAAAATAGAAGATAAAGTGTCGGTAGAGATTGAAAATTTTCTCACTAAGTACAAAGAGATCATTTATGATAATGTAACTGATGGTTTACCATTGATGAGAAGTATAATTTGTTGTATGGATCTGATTCCTAAAGCTAGTTTACCGAATAAAGCACCACATCGACTAACATCAACTAAGAATGAGGAACTTAACTAACAAGTTAATGAGTTATTGTAGAAAGGTTTGATTAGAGAAAGTTTGAGTCCGTGTGTAGTACCAATTGTATTGGCACCTAAGAAGAATGGATAATGTGTACTGATTCTAGAGAAATAAACAAGATCACAATTAAGTATTAGTTTCTTATACCGAGAATGGATGACATAATAGATTGTTTGAGTGGAGAAAAGTATTTTACCAAGATTTATTTGAAGAGTGGATATCATCATATTAGAATCAAAGAAGGTGATGAATGGAAGACTGCTTTTAAGATAAAAGGTTTGTATGAGTAGTTGGTTATAACTTTTAGTTTAACTAATGCACCAAGTACTTTTATGAGATAAATGAATGAGGTTCTGAAGAAATTCTTGGGTGAATTTGTGATTTTATACTTGGATGACATTCTGATATTCAGTAAAACCATAGAAGATCATTTATTACACATTAGACAGGTAGTATAGAGATTGAAAGAGGAAAAGTTGTTGATTAATTTGAGAAAGTGTTCCTTCATGAAAAAGGAAATTATGTATTTGGGATTTATAATTTCAGCTAATGGTTTGAAGATGGATCCTAAAAAGGTTGAAGCTATTCTTGAGTGGCCTACATCAGAAAATGTTAGTGAGGTAAGATCATTCCATGGTTTGGCAATTTTTACCAAAAAATCATCAGAAATTTCAGTTCAATTTGTAATGCTATGAATGAGACTATGGGAGGAGATAAAAGAGAATTCAAGTGGACACATGGAGCTGATAAGAGTTTTGAGACTTTGAAAAATAAGGTTGTTGAACTATCTATGTTATCTTTACCTAATTTCAATAAAGTATTCCAAGTTGAATGTGATGCAAGTGGAAGTGCAATAAGAGTTGTATTGAGTCAAGAAGGTAAACATGTTGCTTTCTTTAATGATAAATTGAATTATTCTAAAAGGAAATATTATGTATATGAGCAAGAATTCTATGCTATTGTTCAAGCCCTGAAGAAATGGAGACATTATTTTATGCCAAAGGAATTTATTTTGTATACTGATCATAAGGCTTTACAGTATTTGGGTAGTTAGAATAAGTTGAATCAGAGACATATGAAATGGGCTGAGTATTTGTAGAGTTTCACATTTGTGATCAAGCATAAGAGTGGAGTGTCTAACTGAGTTGTTGATGTATTGAGTAGAAGAAGATATTTGATGACTGAAATGGGAATTAAGGTTCTTGGTTTTGATGATATGAAGAATTTGTATGAAAATGACCCTAATTTTTCTAAGCAATGGAGAATGTGCATAGCACCTATACTAGATCAACTGAGTAAGTTTGAAGACTATTTCATTCAAGAAGGTATGTTGTTCAAAGGAATTCAGTTAAGTATACCAAGAGGATCAATGAGAACTAATTTGATAAAGGAAAAACATAGTAGTGGTTTAGCTGGGCATTTTGGAATTGATAAGACATTGACTTTTCTTAAGGAAAGGCATTTTTGGCCTCAGTTGTATAAGGATGTTCAAAAATTTGTAAATATTTGTGGATTTTGTCAAGTTGCAAAAGGAGTAAGTCCGAATACTGGATTGTCTACACCAATTTTTTTCTCGAGAAACCTTGGAGACATATCAACATGGATTTTGTTCTTGGTTTACCGAGGATAGTAAGAGGTAATGATTCCATATAGCACATTTCATACCATGTAGAAAAACATCAGATGCAATACATATAGTAGATCTTTTCCAAGATGGCACATTTCATACCATGTATAAAAACATCAAATGCAATACATATAGCAGATCTTTTCTTTAAGGAAATTGTTAGATTGCATGGATTACTGAAGAGTATCATCTCTGACCAAGACAATAACTTTGTTAGTTATTTTTGGAAGATTCTATGGAAGAAGCTAAACACTGAGTTGAAATTTAGTTCTACATTTCATCCACAGACTGATGGACAAACAAAGGTTGTAAATAGAAGTTTGGGTAACTTGTTGAGATGCTTAGTTGGAGACAAACTGAGTAATTGGGATTTGATGTTGGCACAAGCAGATTTTTCATACAATAGTTTAGTGAATAGGAGTACTGGAAAGTCACCTTTTGAGATTGTTAATGGCATACAACCGAGAGGAATATCAGACATGAGAGATATTATTGGTGAAGAGAAGATAAGTGTTGAAGGGGAAGAATTTGTTGAGTGTATGAAGTCATTGCATGAGGAAGTGAAACATAAATTGGAACTGAGTAATAAAAAATACAAGGATAATGTAGATAGGTCAAGGAGACATAAGATTTTTGATGTTGGTGATGAAGTAATGGCTCATCTAAAGAAATGAAGATTTCCTATTGGAACATATGGAAAGTTGAAAATGAAGAAATTTGGTCCCTGCAAGGTATTGAAGAAATTTGATAGTGGAAATGCTTATGAAGTTGAGTTACTTGATGACATGGATATCTAACCTATATTCAACATTTCATATTTATATGAGTATTATGAACTTGATGAAGAAGTGACAATACCGAATGATTATCCTAAGAAGTAGATAGAAGAAGGTGAGAAGATTCTGGAACAAAGAGTTGGCAAAAGCACAAGAGGAAAGGATTACATGGAGTATTTGGTAAAGTGCAAGAACATACCAATTGAAGACAGTATATGGATTTCTCAATCTAATTTGGATTCATCTCAAGTTGTACTTGACACATGATTCAGAGAATCATTTCTTTCCAACCCCTAGTGTCTGATGCAGGAGCATCTTGGCTTTATGGCAATCCTGGATCAACCAAAAATATGTTAGACCTTGTTTAACTACTTGGTAGATTGTTTTGTTTTCTCGATAACTTCTTTTGGATTCTCAGTGAAGTGTTCTTATTGGTCATTGGCTAGCTCGGTTACCATTTTTTATTTCATTTGTCGAGTTAGTTCAATGTGTTCAATGTTGCTTGGTTCCTGAGTTCACCGGCTGGTGGAATTTAATTATTTGATGTTGGCCAACATATATAGTTAATTTTGGTCATGATATTAATGTTGGTATCTCTCATTGGGAAACATGTGGTCCTAAATTTGGTTTGTTTCTTCTCCAATGTTGGATGTAAGGATCTTTAGAGCTTACCGGTTTGGTGGCCTCTTGTATAAATAGGTAGAGATGTTATAGGATTTGGGGCAAAATTTTTAGGAGATAGAATATGAGTTTTAGATCCTCGCATGTATGAGGATTGTTCTATAATTAAATTTGATTGTATTGGTGATAACTGGGAAGGCCTTGCAACCTGCCATGTATGAAGTTTGAATGAGTTAATAAAATATATCTGCATTCCTTCTCTCCCTCTATGTGTTGTTGCTTCTGAGTTGTTAATTGTAAGTGGGATTGGTCTTGGGAGTGCCTTAGGCCCCATTACCCTTCCTACCTTACATCAATTTGACTAGTTGACCAATTTAAAATTCCTTTGAGGAAGACATTCTTAGTTATTTTGTCAATTTGCCTAGCCTTTGATACTAGCATTTATTTGAAAAAAGAAGTTTCCAGGAAAAAGAAAAATCCAAAAAAATGACTTTCTAAAAATAGGCAAATTGACCCAAAATGTTAAAAATTACACTTTCTAAAAATAGAAAAATAAAAAAGTACTTTGAAAAAAATAAATTTCCAAAAAAAGAAATTTGTCAGAATTGGTCTTGAAAAATTATGTTCTTTCTACCTTGATGTGTATGAACTCATTCATAGCATCAAAATATTCATCCAACCAAGTTGACACTAGGTTGAAGACCAACAGTTAGCCACATCCGTATGAAGGTGCCTTGTCTGCTCTTCTTAGTTGAAACATTGAAGTATCATCTTGACAACATCCCTAGACCTGATTGAAAACCCATGACTCAACCTATGTGTAGAGGTATGAGATCATATATTGACACTAAGACCCCTAAACACTAACCTTAAAAAAACTAGGGGTCCCCATTTGCTATGGGGATGTAGACACCTAAATTTGATTAATTGCATTAATTGAATTCAGTTATCCTAAGTTGCATTTATTGGTAAAATAATTATATATTATTTAATTAATTAATGTGATCCCATAGCTAAATTAATTCAATTAATTAAGTTATAGTCCTATTAATTATTTAATGACAATCCATACTCATTTAACTAATTAATTTATCCATTTCTTCTATTAAATAATACAAATTAAATAAATTTGTATTATTTAATTCACTTTTGTCATTTTCCTTCTTGCTCCAATATTGAATTAAATCATTTGATTAATTAATTCCTAATTGAGCACATGGCTCATAACCTTAACCACACCCCTTAACCCTTTCCTCTAACCTAACCCACTAATTAACCCTTGGTCCCAACCAACCTTATCTAGTTAACCTCCATCTAACCCCTAACCCACTAACTAACCCTGAAATCAACCCATTGTTCAAACCAATCTTATCCCTCCAAAACTCCCATTAACCAACATTATCCAAATCCCTTCAAATATGTGCACATTCTTATTTTCAATAAATAGGAAAAGAACTTCAATTTTGGGTGACAATCCTCCAAAGTTGACACTCTCCCTCTCTTCCAAATGTCACCCTTTGTGATTCCATTTATCACGTTGGATGATAAGTGTTGTATTTTGAGGACCCTTCAATTTGCCACAAAATCTTGTTCAAACCCCTCACTTTCCTTCACAAATTATCTACTTCATTTCAAGAAAAGTTCTAATACCATTTTGGTTTTAAAAATCCATCATCATCCATATTGATCACTTTAGCAATCATTTGCATCTATTTTAGTCTTTTGGAATCTATATTGCATCTTTAAATCTATTATATGAACATCATTTGCATCTATTACCCTCATCTCATTTGCATAATCATAGAGTATGATTGAGAACCCTTGGAAGCACAACCTGAGCATACATACCAAATTGAAAAATCAAAAGGATATCCTCATCAAAAGATGCTCAAGTTTGCATGAAATTATTGTTTGCATGGTTGTTTAATTAGCTTCTTTTCAGCTCCTTAATCTTGAGTGTTTGTTTTAAATATTGTAGCTTAAATTATTAGTTAGATTTTCAATTTTTTTCAATTTCTCACATTTCATTGCAAATATTTTTGGCATGCTCAATGGGACTCAATTCATGAGTCAAAACTAGCCATTTAACTTGTTATTTTAGTGTGTTTTTGCAAATTTTTAGTTTTTTGCAAACAAAATGCAAGGTAGCAAGTTGATTTTCACTATGGTGGAAGTCATTTCAACACATGTCTCTTTTTCCAAGAAATGATGAAAATGATACCAAAACTAGCAGGATTGAACATCATAAGCTGCAAGAACGCAATCCTGCCATTCTATGATCATGTATGACTTTTAGATGTTTTTCATTAAAAGGGTAGGAATGAACAATTAACCAGTAGGTTTGCATTGGTAAATTCAAAATTATGTGTGTTTTCACCCTTTATACTGTCAAAATTAGTCATATTTAAGAAGGGGTGTGAATGCATGCATGAATGGTGGGTTTGAACTATGTTTCCAATCTCTATATCTATTTTAGCTCTATAATTATGTCAAAATTAGGCATTTTTATGAAGGGGCATGAATTCTTGAAAAATGGTAGGACTAATAATAGATTAACAAAATGGTGGAATTTTCTTTTGTACTTTATTTCATTTTATTGAATTAATTTCCTGTCATTTTGACACCTACAAACCTTGTTCTCTTTTTTTCTAGATTTATAGGTTTTGCTTATAGAAGACCCTGAAATTTGAAAACACTAACCCCTTTTATAGGTTCTGCCAAAGTGGGGTTGCTTTTTGATAACAAATTCTTTTGAATTTTAAAATACAACATGCTTATTTCATATGCTTGTTTAAGTTAGGCATCTCGTTTGGGATAAAAATATAATGGAGTTCTACTTGCCAACTATAAAACAAGTTGGTTATGCATTCACCCTTTCTAACCTCCCCACTTTCCACATGAAAACAATATGCTCCCACACTCACACCTGTAGTAGGGTTACATATCCAAAAATGTGACCTTGATGATAGAAAATGGTGTGAAGCTCCCTATATAACTTTGCAAGTACAAGTGTAACCCATGCCATGGGTTGACCCTTATCCACTACCTCTATGGTAACTTGAATCATCACTTAGATCATTTAACTCCATCCTTTGTCAGGTAATAAGAATTTGTTTTTTTTTATCTATAATAGGTTATATTTATTGATAATAAGAAGATTACATTGTAATACATAGAGTCAATACCATACTCTATATGAGAATGAAACTACCTCATCTACCAAGGAGCTAATATCAACCTCCCAACAGTTATCACTTGTAGCCATTATAGGATTAGCAACATTACAATTAACCAAAACACCGCTCTATGAACATTAACTAGACCCCCAAAGCGGGCTAACTGCATCAGTCTTTCAAACAAACAAAAAAAACTAGCAGAATATGCATTACAATATAAACACCAACAAAAGAAACTTTGAAACATATTCACATCCTTTCATTTGATAGCAGTCATCAATCTTCTATAAGCAGGCTTCCATAGTCCATCTTCCTTAGCCAAAATTTCAAAAAAAAGAGGAACATAACAGCGCCAAAAAAACCTTCAACTAGACTTACTCATTTACACTAGAAGTGCCTTGCCCTACAGGGCCTTGCAAACCGATGCCGCCTTGGGACCATCATCGACAAAACCATCCACTTGCGAACCTTCTCAGCTTCCTGAATGGCATTTACCAAATTTTTCCACGTTGTTCCACTTTCCATCATGTAGATATGCCTATCAACCCTCTTTGGCCAGTTTAGGAAGGGGAGGACCCCAATCTTAGCACCTTCCTCTATGTCCTCAAACAATTCTCTATAGTCAAAATCCCATCCCGGGTGAGCCCACTCTAGAAGAGGGTCAATTCCTTCCAACAATTCATGCTCAAATAAAGACTCCATCACCCATTTCACCCGCACTTCAAACACACCAAGCTCTAGACCCCATGCCATTACCATAGCAACAATGTCCAAGGCAATAAGAATTTGTTGATCAATAAACATACATAAAAATAGATCCATCAGTTTGTCGGTGCCAACACTAATGCTTTATCTAAAGATAATTGTCACTAGTAGAGTTTGGCAAATAAATGACTACGTGGCTAAAACATTTAGTCACAACAACAAAAAATGACTAAATTCTACTAATTTTTGCATCATAGCTATAAATGATTAAGTTAATCGTCGGGTAAAAAATACAACTAAATAATTAGTCACACAAATTAAAATGACCAAATAAATGACTATTGCTCCTCTATACTAACATTTACTAATATTATAGACAATATAATATTAAAGTGGGCAACTGAAAAAGAATTTTGAATTGGGAAATTATTAGTAGGAATGGGTTGTATTGTCATAGGGTTAATAGGGAATTGGGAAATTGTTGGCAAGAGTACTGGGGAGTATAGTAGAGCTTGCATTGGTGATTAAGTTTGTTTGAAGAGAACCTAGAGACTTCTAAAAATGTGGGTAAGGAATTTAGAGTTTGCTACAACAAATTCAAAGTTGGTGAGGCCCTCTATAGAAAAGTCAAATTTAGGGATGCCCTCTGTAGTGAATTCAAAGGTAATTCAAAACCCTCATCGTAATGATAACTTTAGTTGAATTAGGAACTTCCGATTGACCAATTAATGGGAATTTTACTTACAAAATATTTTTTAGTATCTTTTTTATAATATGTTTATGCACGTGACAATTTATTGTATTAAGTGTAATAAGTGTTCTTTTGCAGAGATAGCTTACATTTTATGCTTCAATTTTTAGAGTAGTTGCTTATGGTTTGTCATAGAAGAACTTATGTAAATATGATGGTTAGATCATTTTTCTTACTAAAAATGAAACTCTCAATATGTATAAAATTGGTATCATGGTAAAGACTCATCATGATCTCTTAGAAGTTTTCTAGTTGAGGACCCTGTGTGGTCTACCCAAGTTAAAAGTACCATCCATATCAATAAAGTAGACCATAATTGTTGGAAAAATATGGGAAACTTTTTGAGAAAATATTCCAAGACCTTTATTCCACTATTATCAGGTTTGAAAATCTTAACCATATATCACACTCTCATAAAGGTTCCCCATAAAGTAACACAATATTCACCCACTAGGGAAAAAGGCATACTTAAAATTGACATTCTCAAACTTTGTAATCAAGAACCTAAAAATCTATTAAATTGGGCATTCTTAAACATTGTAATCAATACATTAAATTGTGACAAATGGAGTAAAAAAAAACATTATGAAAATAATGAAATCCAATTCTAAGTCTAAACCAAACATAACCAAAATAAGTGGCATTGAAAATTCTAATTTGGGCCTTGCTAACTAGTTGCACCACCAATATTCCCATAGGAAGTGGAGACTCATATGGGAAGCTCTATTGAATGCATTTTGACCTCATATAACAAGATGAAATATGTCCATCAGTAGTTAGCCCTATAATGGCTACTCCAATATGATCATCTACCTTGAAAATCATCTTCTAGTAGGAAGAAAACTTTAAATTAGTCTTTCCCACACTAGCCAAAACTGCATGATTTTTAGATCTAAAGCCAAGTGCAGTGATGCCTTGCTTAACTTCTAACATTGCATATTTTACATGGAATAATATCCTTGCAAGACTCCATGTGGTCACATCTATGCCATACTCATTCCTAAACATCTTTGTAATGGAATTTCTTGAATTTGTTGGGGTTTGAAAGGTTAGTCCATGAATTTATAAGGCTTCAAAAGTGCCTAAAACTAGTTTTTTCTTATGGCCTAATAGGTACTTTTTCTACGTTAGGTCTCCAATTAGAGAAAGATGAGCAATTATACTACTTAGTGAGAGATTTATCAAGAAACTCTACAAAACCTAGACAATAAATGAAGTGAGAAAAGGGTAGTTGTATGATTAAGTAACCTTCAAGAAAAATGGAAATGGATGATGTGGAAATGGAAAATTAGGTTTATAAGGCATACTACCCTTTTCTATTGATTATAGCATATAAACATATAAAGTATCACTGATGATTCAAAGTACATTATTATCTTGCTAATAATTACAAACCCATAGAAAAGAACAATATACAGAGTTTTATGACGTCAGAGTACATAATATGTCTACCATGAATACATCACACTAAATGTTCTGATCTAAGAAGCTAGAAAGTGAAGAACCACCCTTTATAAGTGGTGGGTGGCCTACAAACAATTGGTGCATTGAATATCCCAGCATTTGAATCTTCTGGAGGTACAACATTGGGAGCAATCCGAGGGTAACTAGGACCTACAGGGTACTCATATGTATTATTAGAAGAAGGTGCAGTGAAAATCTCAAATGGTCCTACAGAATGAGTAACAATGGGTGTAGCCCTGTGAGTAGGTGATCCAACAAAATGAGTAACAGAATGAACAACATTAGTAGCAGGTACTCCAGGAATGTCAGTAGGAACATCTATATTACAAATATCAGCACTATGGGCACTGGCTTGGTCAGTAACATGATTCTCAACTCTACTATATCTGGCACTCTCTTTCTTCCTCTTTTCATCTTTCACTTGCTTAATGAACTCTACAAGTGTAAAATCAAACTCATCCTTCTCTTTGGTTGGTTTAACAGTGGTGTATCCATATGCTACTTCATCCCTGTTAGTCACCACCCTCCTATCATTGATAAGATTAAATAATTTTGGCTCCTTCATCTTTAGGATGAGTATGACCTATGAAGTAATGCTAAAGTAAATCAGTCTCTATAGAGACCCAATAAGATGCCTTTCCTTCCCACTAAAAACATCATTATTCCTAAGTTTCCAAATATTCCATAACAAGAGAGAAGAAAGTATAGACCAAAATGAATTTCTAATTTTTTTGTTGCACAAAATAGTTCAAAAAATCACATGAGTAAAATTGAAGTTGTTGTTCAAAATCAATTCAAAGATACCTCATATTTCTCTTGCAAAAATGCATTCAAAAAAGACATGGGAAATAGATTCACAACATCTAAATATAGAAAAATTATTAGGTTCACCATTAGGCTTCTTCAAAGACAATCTGTGTAGTAAGAAGTTCCATAAGAAACAAGAAATATTAGGTTCAATCAGATGGTGCTAGAGGTTAAAGAGGAATTTTCTCCATGTAGGCTAATCAAAATTCATGTTCCATTCGGTGTTTAAGTGCTCAATAATTTCCAACTTGTGGGTGAGGATCTTATAGATAATCTTGGATTTGGTTGTAGGGAGAGGTGTATCATCAGGCCATTTGTAATTAGAAACTCTATCATCAGTATTACCATAGGGCTTGGGTTGGTTAAGTGATGTAGGGGCATCTTGATTTCCTAGTGGTTGGAGGAATTTCCTTGTGGGTTGTTGAAGTTCCTTATTGTTGTTGTTGTGGGAAGTTTCCAAAGATTCTATGTGCGGTCAACTTATGGGGATCTTTGGAAAATGTGGTGAAAATGGTTTGGTCATTTGTGTTTGTGGATGCTATGTCTATGATCTCACCTCTTTAGGTGGTGTGGTTTGTGAGATATGGCTCGATCTTTGTTGATTGGTTGTGTTCTTTGTATCACCGGTTCAGTGTGAGTTCACCAGTTGATCGTAGAGGATTGTGGTGGAAGATTCTGAGTGATGGAAATGTATGGCACAAATTTTGAGGTGGACCTATGTGTGGCTGACATGGTGGTTGGATCATGCCTAATGAAATAATTAAATGTTGTAATTATTTGGGATCTAGGCTGACTTGGTCTATTACGTTTGTCAAGGGATATGTGATATCTTGAATGTTGACCTGTGGTGACTAGTAAGTGTAAATGTAGGGCTTGTAATTGTAGTTGGGATTAGTATGGAGAACCTCTTGGGGTGTTGAGGTTAGTAGAGGGATAAGAGAGGATATCTCTAGGGTTTGACAAATTGAGATGTGGATCTAAACCTTGTTATTTTCATTGTATGTAGTTGTAACTAAGAAGGCCTTATAACCCAACATGTCTAATGTAATTGTATGTTTTCCTGATAATAAATAAGTTGTTATCTGCCCACATCTTATTGTGTTTCTTTGTATTCTCTATTCTATTGTCTCTTGTTGCAATATTGGACATATCCTATGGGGATTCTTTGGTCTTGAATGTATCAAGTGGTATCAGAGCATGGTTTGATCTTCTGGTGGTGTGAATCCTTGCATCTGAACTTGCAAAGCTTATGGGGCATTGTTTGTGAGGTAGAAGAGTGTAGATCTTACTTGCATTAGTGAAGAGCTTGTGTAAGGTGGTGAGAATTGATTTTCTATTGGAAGGTTGAGCCCTTGTGATGATATGATTGAGTTTTGGATCTTGAAGTGATAGATGATTGTTCCTAAGTCTGTGAATTGGTGAAGGACTTTTTGTGGGGTGGAAGATAGTGGGTCTAACCTATGTTTGTTGTGGATTCATGTGAGATAGCTTTGAGAGGGTCTATTTCTACTAATGTCCATGTACCTAGGAGGGAGGTGAAACGCCCAAGGAAACCCTTTGTTGGTGAACCGGTCCCCAAATCAAGGTAGTTTACGAAGATATTCAGTAGATCTCTAAATGTGAGGCAACTGTAATCTTGCAATCAGATCACCGATAAGAGGTAGTTACACCTTGGGAGAGAAGGGAAGAACCTGATGAGAAATGTTGACCAATTGGTTAAGGATGAGTTCTTTAGCCACCTTGAGAAGAAGCTAGAGGAGATTTTTTATAAGCTTCAAGAGCTGAGATGGTTGAATTGCAGTTGGCATTGACCAGTTCTAAATATTTTTTATCTAGTTAAGAGTCTTGTTATGAAGAGGAAAGGGAAAGTTAGGGTTGTTTTTGCTGAAGTAGAACTTGAGGAAGTTGAATCTGACCTTTTTGAGGTTGAGGTAGTTGGTTTTCATGATTATATGGTTGGATCTGATGTGAAACTTGTAGAGCATCTTTTTGATGAAGATGTTGGGAGGTTGATGTTGTTGAAGTTGAAATTGAGATTCCTTTAGCTGAATCTAATGACCTTGTTGAAGTGGTTGAGTCTGATGTTGTTGGTAGTATAGGTGTTATTGTTTCTAAGACTCTATGTTATAATCTTATGCATGGTGTTGCTAGAGATTTGTAGACAGATTTTGTTTCAATTGGAGGGTAGTTTGTTGCAAAGATTACTTGGTGGATGTGAGGGTGTGTATGCTAATGGAATTTTTTATAAGTATGAGGATGTAATGAATAGGGCTTTCATTTTTTATGATGATCATGTTGAGGGTGAAGATTTTTAGATCTAGTTTGTGGGTATGTTGTTGATCAGTTTGTTTCTTATGCATTATGGTGAGGATGTTGACCAATTTGTTCATATTTGTTGGTGTTTTGAATGGTTGGTTGTAGTGCAGAGGAATCATAGGTTTGGTCTAAGGAAGCATAAGTTTCTTGTGCATCAGTTTGTATTCTTACCTTTGAGGATTGGGAAACTAATGGTCAAGGTTTAGGTGTTGTTTAGTTTTTCTTATGGGATCAAAGTGTGGGACACACTTTTCTATTTAACCTAGGTGTCTGATGCAAGGGCATCTTGACTTCCAGGTAGTTGGGGGAATTTCCTTTTAGATTGTTGGAGTTCCTTGTTATTGTTGTTGTGGGCAGTTTCTGTAGATTTTATGTTTGGTTGAGTTATGGGGATATTGGAAAGTGCGGTGAAAATAGTTTGGTCCTTTGTGTTCGTGGATGCAATGTCTATGATTGCACCTCTTCAGGTGGCATGGTTTGTGATATTTGGATTGATCTTTGCTAACTAGTTGAGGATATCAATGGTATCTTATTATCTTTTGACATATTACTTTTCCATAGAAATTCTCTGATCAATTTTTTAATTTGTTGAATTACCCCAGCAGGAGATTTAAGAACTGATATATAATAGTTTGGTATGGTAGATCAAATTTATTTGATGAGTAAAATCCTACTAGATAAAGATAAGCAACACACCTTCAATACAAAAATCCTACTCCGTATCCTATTGATAATAGATTTCCAATAAGAAGCTTTATTAGATCCAACAAAAAAGGGGAAGCCAAGATATATAGATGGAAGTACCTCTTGTGAGAAACCCAGGATGCTGACTATATTTTTAGATATTACCGCATTAATGTAGAATATATATATCTTTGACTTGTGAGAATTAATTCTCTAACCTGAAACTACCATATAAAGGTCTAAAGTATTACTGATTTCCTTAGCTTCTTGCACATTTGATTTTATAAATAATAATGTATCATCAGCAAATAAAGAATGCATGACTAAAATAGAATTAACTTCAATGCAAGCACCTAACCAACACCATTGATCATGTTTAGACTTGATTACCCTACTAAGAGCCTCTACCATGATTATAAACAAAGAAGGAGATAACAAATCTCATTTCTCTACTCCTTGTGAAGAAGAAAAGAAACCAATAGGAAAACCATTTATAATGATAGAAAAGAGGGCACTTGATACACAAGCTCTTATCCACTTGCACCATTTATCAACAAATTTGAATTTATGAAGGACCTTAAAGAGGAAAGATCAATTTATCTTAGCATACACCTTCATCATACCCATCTTAACTACACAAGATGATAATTGATTTGTATTTATGGAATGTAAAACCTCATGAGAAACTAAAGCCCCTTCCATAGTCTCTTTCCCTGACACAAAACCACATTTCTCAGGGGAATTTTTTTTTGTAATAAGGTGCTAAAGTCTCAGATATATAGCCTTGGAAAATATCTTATTTATTATATTGCACAATGATATAAGCCAAAAATCTACAAATGTTTTAGGTTCCTTAACCTTGGGGATCAAAGCAATATTTGTATTAGTAAAATTAAGAATAGAACCACTCTTTCTTGATTCCTCTAGGGAAGCTAAGAGATAAAAACATAATACATCCTATCATTTTTCAAATAACAAAGTAGTAAACCCATCTAGACCCGATGCCTTGTCTGGGGCTAATGAAAATACAACTTTTTGAATTTCCTTTATCGTAAAAGGGGCCATCAAAGCTTGATTATCTTCAAAAGTTATTGTTAGTTCTCAAAATTGTACCCTTTCCAAATTGTATTAAAACTTAGCATTCTGGAGTAACATGGGAACTTTCTTGAGTTATGGATCACCCAAAATTGGAAAGAACCTCTGAAATAATCATCTTAGATATAAGAGATCCACTGCCTCAAAATATTCATTACATAAAAAAAACAAAAAAGCTGGAGAAATATTAATATTTTCCAATCTATCACTACTCAAGAGCCTTTTCCTTAGAGCCAATGATGCAAAACAACCCACTTTAAGTAAAACAAAGCTAATCCAACAAAAGGAAAAACCTCTATGCTTAATATTTTGTAATTCCATTTGTCGAACAACATTATAGCCAAATTTAATAAAATACTTACCATCTTTTGAAGGAGCCCAAATCTATTCATCATGGTGGCTCTTGATATAAACCCTTATATCTAATAAAAATTTCAGGAAACATTCTTTTTATTCAAGATTAATTGAGAGTTTTGAAGGATCTTTCCATATGGCCTTTCTTGAAAAGATTTTTATTGCACTAATATAATCTATTAATTTAATTCCCAAGAAATCCTTAATTATTTGAATAACATCCATCAAGGTATTGGTCTGATCAAGTAAAGGCATCCCATTCCAAGAGTCTTCCCAAAATTGAACACTTTCTCCATTGTGGACCTCCCAAGACACATATTTTGTGATCACATCTCTAGACAAAATTATGAAGTTTCATATAGAAAAACCTTTTGGGGAATCTAAAATGGTTATGATCCTCAAAGGGTCACTGGAATCCAAATATTTCTCTTGCATAAGTTTGCACCATTTATTCTCTGATTTGATGTACATTTTCCAAACAAGATTTCCCCCAAATGCTTTGTTTATTTATGTCAAGTCATGTAATCCAACTCCCCCATCCTCTTTGTCAAGTTCCATATCCTTTAATTATATCAATGGTATCTTCTTATCTTTCGACATATTAATTTTCCATAGAAATTCTTTGATCAATTTTTTAATTTGTTGAATTACCCCAGCAGGAGCTTTGAGAACTGATATATAATAGTTTGGTATGGTAGATAAAACTGATTCGATGAGTGAAATCTTGCTAGATAAAGACAACCAACACACTTTGCACATATAAATCCTACTCCTTATCCTATTGATGATAGATTTCCAGTAAGAAAATTTATTAGATCCAAAAAAAGGGGATGTCAAGATATATAGATGGAAGTAAATCTTGTGAGAAACCTAGGATGTTGACTATCTTTTTAGATATTGCCGCATTAGTGTAGAATATATATATCTTTGAATTGTGGGAATTAATTCTTTGACCTTAAATTTCCATATAAAGGTCTAAATTATTCATGATTTCCTTAGCTTATTGCACATTTGATTTGTCAAATAATAATGTATCATCAACAAATAAAGAATGTGTGACTGAAGTAGAAGTACCTTCAATGTGAGCACCTAACTAATACCCTTGATCATGTTTAGACTTGATTACCCTACTGAGAGCCTCTACTGTGATTATGAACAAATAAGGAGAAAATGGATCTCCTTACCCTACTCTCTTTAAAGATGCAAAGAAACCAGTAGGAAAACCATTTATAATGACAGAAAAGAGGGCGCCTAATACACAAGATCTTATCCACTTGCACCATTTATCAGAAAATCCAAATTTATGAAGGACCTTAAAGAGGAGAGACTAATTTAGCTTAGCATGTGCCTTCATCATATCCAACTTAACTACAAAATATGATAACTGGTTTATATTTATGGAATGTATAACCTCATGAGCAACTGAAGCCCTTCCATAGTCTCTTTCCCTGGCACAAAACCACCTTTCTTAGGAGAAATATTTTTTGTAATAAGGTGCTAAAGTCTCAGATATATAGCCTTGGTAAATATCCTATATATAGTATTGCACAGTGATTTAGGCCAAAAATCTACAAATTTTTTAGGTTCCTTAACCTTGGGGATCAAAGAAATATTTATAGTATTAAAATTCTTAAGAATAGAACCATGCTTTCTTGATTCATCTAGGGAAGCTAAGAGATCAAAACCTAATACATCCTCGCATTTTTGAAATAACAAAGCAGTAAACCCGTCTAGACCTAGTGCCTTATCCAGGACTAATGAAAATACAACCTTTTAAATTTCCTTTATCATAAAAGGGGGAATCAAAGCCTGATTATCTTCAGAAGTTATTGTTAGTTCTTAGAATTGCACCCTTGCCAAATTGCATTAAAAATTAGCATTCTAGAATAACATGGTAACTTTCCTGGGTTGTGGATCACCCAAAACTAGAAAGAACCTCTAGAGAAGGTTGGCTTCTTCTCTGATACTTCACCTACAAAACCTTTGAAAACTACTTTCTTGATGGGAAAAGGGGTAGAAAAATTGCATAAACTTAAACTCCAAACTGAAACTAATAAGGTGATGCACCAAGATGATAAACTTGCAATATTAAAAAAAAAAAGATTCTTTGAACACTTAAACACAATAGTAAACTTACACTGCCTATTTCTTCATGCATGTGCATAAATATTTCACAAGGAGGTCTGAGAATGTGCATGTCTTATGAAGGAAAGGTAACTTTCACTACAATGAGCTACAACAATATCCTTGACACTAACTGCAACCTGCATAAAACACTTTAATCATAAATATGGTACAAACATGAAACAAAAATTGAAAGGAAATGAGATACTTTCACTAATAGTCTTATAAATCATATACCATTACACAACTCTATAACAAATAAGAAGGTAAAATACTATGAAAAAATGGTCTCCAATATAATCTTTGCATATGCAAAACTACGCTACAAGAAGTATACTATAAGTGAGAAAGGGATAGTGAATAGTCACTAAGGCTCCCCAAATCTACATAGCCAAAAACTGCTTACAAATGATCCCTTATCTCATACTTATGCTTTTTCAAAATCTAACTACACCCCAAAAATAGTAATAACTTCTCGATTAAATGCAGTCAAAATAGGTCATCCCAGAGACCTTCAAACTGTGAGGCCCTACCCCGACGTGTCATAGCATTACTTTTATTTTTATGTTGGACATAGTATTTGATACTCAATTTTGATACATTTTGGGATGAATACTCTACATGATAGGGATTTGGATCAAATTTGATTGTGATACATTTTGCTTATGTTATTTTTCTACACTCTTATTGAGGATATATTTAGACCTATCTGACATATATTTCCTATCAGTGGATTTGATGGACTTTATATTAGGATCGATTCAGTACTTATGATTTCTATGATGAGGACTTTATGTTAAATTATGATGGTTTGATTCTAATGATTTTTATGATGCAATTAAATTATATATTTCATGGTTAAATTATATTGACATGTGAAACTTCATAATGATTTGATTCTGCATTTACTTTTATGAGTAAATGTGTATCATGTCAAAATTGTATTTCAAATATTATTTGATTAATGGTAAATTATTAGAATGCAATTGCAAAAGAAATATAATTAAATGTTGTCAATTATTTACATTATTTTATGTATGGTTTTCTTGGACTATTGATATTTTGATTTAGTTGTGCAGGAAATTTGACCATGGAAATAAATCAGGGAACCAAGGTTAGACCATTGTGAAATCAGTGAAAAGCTAAGCTTGCGTCTAATGAAGAGACAAAACCTTGTTGTTATGTATTTTATTTTGTAACTATTATGTTGTATTATTGTATTAATTATAAATTGTAAATATGTGTTTATCCTTATTGCCACGTGTGCATGTGATGTGTAATTTTTTAGTGTCACTTGACACTTGTAATATGTGTTGTGTTGGCATGACAAGAACTTATGAGTAGGATGGAGTGGGACACTTACCCTAAGGTTAACTTGTAGTGTTCCCATGTAGACCCTTTGTTAGGAAGCCATTAATTGGGTCAAATCTTGTTGAACCCGTATGTAAATATCTAGAGGATTTTGGGGGGTCAAATGAACCCCTGGAGTGTAATATGGGTCAATTTTAACTACCCCACTTGGTATACCATGGGTTGGGGGTTAGATTTTGGTCAAAATAGAGCCCATAACTCATTTATGACCCATCTAAATTTCCTCTCAAGTGAAGTGACGAATTTTGGGTTTTGTAAAAGAGAACAATCCCATCCCCTTTTTCCCATTCTTGGTCTCCATCTCATTTATGAAGAGAGACAAAGATGGAGAAAATGAACTTCTTGAGCCATAACCTCTTTATGATAGTGGTTTGGGAAGTTGGTAGGAAGCCTTTTAGAGGGACTTTGGAGGAACTTTTTGTTTTGATCACCCACTGTCTATCTTTAGAGACTGTTAGAGTTAGTGAAGACATGGGAGAAAGGATTTGGACAAAAGCGAAGCTCTTCTTCAAACTCCATTTCCACAATCTTGGACTTAGGTTGGTGGCGGAAGCCTTTTAGAGGGACTTTGGAGGAACTTTTTGTTTTGATCACCCACTCTCTATCTTTAGAGATTGTTAGAGTTAGTGAAGACATGGGAGAAAGGATTTGGACAAAAGGGAAGCTCTTCTTCAAACTCCATTTCCACAATCTTGGACTTAGGTTGGTGGAATAACTCCTCATTTTTGTTGTTCTTACATGTTGTATATGAAAAAAAGTGAATAAAATTGTAGAATAAGTTTGTATGAGTTGTAATGTGGTATTCATGTTTTTTTCTTTGTTGTAATGTGAAGTTTTTCTTTGTGTGTTGTGTCTTGTTCATGGGAGTCTCAAGGCATACTCAACCTTGGGAGGGAGGAGTAACCTTGGGGGGTGAAGGGAATTTTGGACAACCCTTGAGTGGAGTCTCTCCTCATGGAGGATAGGGATAAACATGGAGTATGGGCTCCATGATTCCATGTTTTTCTTTAAGATTTTGGGGGTCATAAGGGGAGTATTTTGGTTTGATGTCTTGGGGGTCATAAGGCTATTGTTGTTGTGGTTATGAAGGAATTTGTGAAGTTGTCTTTTGAGGCCTTGTGAAGGCATTGTGTTACTTATTTTCTTGGCTTTCTCCTTATGGGTATTTGGTCCACCTTCACCCCATGTTTTGGGTCTTTTGGAGACCTATTGTGAAGCCATGGTTGGGAGTTTATTGTTGTTTATTTGTGCATTATTGTAGCTGGTTTTGGTTGTATGTAACCCAACTATCCTTGGTTCCCCAAGCTTGGGGGTGGTCTCTTAGAGCCCTAGGTTGGGAGGTGAGCCTCCATGGTTAAATTTAAATTTTATTGCAGGTTTATGCATGTGGATAGAAGGATAAAAGAAGAAGATTTTCATTGTTCAAGTTGCAGTGGAAACATGAATGCATCGTTCTTTAAATATTGAAGAAATGTAAATTTCAAGTAGTCCTTTCATTGTTAAAAAAAACACACACACACAAGAAAAATAGTCGATGTTCTTTTTTTTTTTCTGGGTTGGGGGGAAGGGTCCTTACCCCTACCGTGGCCTCCCTTCAATGGGATCCATGAGGGTGGGGTGTGCATGTTCCCCGATGGCTACCCAACAAGGAGTGGGGGGGAGATCACAACCTCTCCCTCAAATTTAAAAATAATTTATAGTTTTTAGTTTTTGTTTAAAGCAAGGAATATATAAATATGAAAAAAAATATAGATACAAACCCAAACAAGAAACAAAAAAATAGTATACCTCCTTTGTGTTGGTGAAGATTCTTCTTCTTCTTCAATGCTCCGAGAGAGAGAGAGAGAGAGAGAGAGAGGAAAAGAAAATTCAAAATAATTTTATTTTTCCCCTTTTTTTTCAACCCAATTGGGTCATGCCCTAATTAGAGTTGCCCTTTTTATCCTTTTATTTAAAATTTATGTTTTTATTTTATCCCAAAAGTGATTTTTTAAATTTAGGTGTAAGTTTGATTTCTTTTAAATTTATACTTGGGGATTTTATTTTACCAATGTATTTTAATTATTATTTTAATTAAAATTTAATTAGTTGGACCTTGAAAACTATTAATTAATTGTTGGTCAAATTTATCAAAATGGATTTAAATAAACCTTTTTGTTCTTAACAATTTAATTTGACCTTTAATATTTGAACGCTTAGTCGTAAAATAAATATTATAATATTATAATATTAAACATTATGGATTAAAATATTAAAAGAAATTTATTTTGAGGTTGATTTTTTAATTAATTAATTGGCTAGTAAAGATGGATTTGTTAGAAGATTTTTATTAATCGAATTAAATTAATTAAACCTGAATAAAAGGTTAATTTTAAAGATGCTTTTAATTATGTTGTGCATTAATTTTTTAAATAAGTAAGGTAACTAGGATAATAATGGAAAATTTCGTAAGAGCTTTTCATTAAAATTTTAAGTTAACTTCAATAAGTGAATCTTGGTTAGAATTAATTAATTTGACCCAACTAGTTGTATATCATGGTTAGACCTTGATGTTTTCTCGATCGTGGGACGTTGATGAGGTCTACACTTATCTTGATTCCCCTTGATCTCCCCGTCAACCTTAATCAAATTGATCCTTATTGGAATTTGTTTTATCTAGTAACATCATTCTAGTATGAACCTTTAATAAATACTTTAAAACCTTGTCCTTGTGCAACATTATCAAATTTATCATGTAAAAATTTAAAAATTTTAAAAAATTCTATGTTTTTACCTTAAAATTTGGGCATGACATTTTGTATCAGAGCATGGTTCAACACTAGGAACCTTAAACTATTACATTTCAACTTAAACATTTCAATGCTTGTGTAGGATGCCTTTGATTATGTGACAAGCTTGCGGTCATGGACAAGGTCATAAACGTGCCCCCTCAATACAAGTGTATGTAGAGAAGGAGGTAGAGGTTCCCAGAGGGGATCATGACCCCCCTCTTGAACCACCTCTAAATCTGAATCAAGATATTTTGATTGCACTTCAAAACCTCATTGGAATTATTTAGGAGAGGTTGATCATCGATGGTTGAGCATCATGATTCATAGGATCATAGGTCCTCAGCTAGAGAGCGGAGTAGGAGTCCTCCTCCTAGACTTGTAGAGGATCAGGCAGACCATGAGATTGAGTCCATTCATATGCCCTCACCACCATCATAGATAGTTCCTCGAGTGGCTGAGAGAGAACACCAGAATACAGGGATCAAATTTGAGAGTTGCTTCACCTCCAGTCACACTTATTCACAAGATCTATTGAAGGGATTGAGGTTGATTCATGGCTCTTGAGCTTAGAGTAGTTCTTTGGATTGTGTCCTTACAAGAGAAATATTAAGGCACGTTTTGTGATACACCTACTGAGAGGATCATCCTCTACTTGGTGGATACATGAAGAGTATAAGAGCAACCTGGTTATAGACACTATCACTTGGACACTTTCATGGATAAATTCAAAGATAGGTATTTGTCAGAGCACTTTAGATAGTGTCATATAGATGAGTTCCATGACCTACAATAGAGGGGACTCATAATGTCTTAGTATGAGAGAAAGTTCCTTGAACTTCTTTCTTATGTAGATTACATGAAGGATGAGAAGTTGTGGATTAACCACTTTATCAAGGGGCTGAATACATCTATATATGGGATGGTTCTTATGGTAGCTCATGTTAGCTTTTGAGATGTCATGGAGAGAGCATCAATAGCTAAGGAGGTCTATGGTAAGACACATGATTCACATGATAGGTTCCAAATCTGTAATCCCACTCCTTGGGCATTGGGGTTTCAAAAACCCTTGTGGAAGGGTAACAAACATTCATCAGGGTCTTGCAAACCCCCTCACCCTCAACACCAGCCTTAGCAGAATCAGAAACAAAGGATATAATGGGGTCTTTAGGGATCCAATCCAAAGAAATGGGAGTCACAGGGTCCTAGGAGTGATTATCGACCTCATACTTCATTTGCACCTCTGAATGGGACTTAGGAGTCCACCAGAGGTAGTTATAGTGGGTCTATAAGGATAGGATGACAATAGTATTCTAGGCCATAAGGAGTCTAGATTTGGGCACATGGACCTTGTTACACTTGTGGTACCATGGGGCACATAGCTAGAAAGTGTCTATAGGGTTAGATGACAGGTAGTCAATGAGTGGCTACTTCAAAGCCTACAATTAGGGACATGGGTAAGTTTCATTGGGTATTTGCAATGGTTGAAAACTGCTAGATAGAGCATTATGCCATATTCATCGAGGCCATAGGTATGATCAAAGGTAATAGCCTCACCATCTTATTTGATTCTAGAGCTACTGATTCTTTTATTTCTCCATTGGTTGTGAAGCGTTGCAAGCTAGTGGCAGGTATGCAAGATGTTAGATGGGAGGTAGAGTTAGCTTTAGGATCTAGAGTATCTGTTACCTATTTAGTTAATGATGAAAATTATATCCAATCCTCAAATTCAAAGCTATCCTCAAAGTGATCCTGATACATGCAAAAAAATTAGTCACATTTGTAAAAGAGGATGGCAACGTACTTTTGAAACTGGAAATTTTTTTCCATCAACACATAAACACATATTGCCATTTGTATCCCCAATAATATTTTCGTAATGACGAAAATGAAATTTTTTGACACAAGGTATATATTTTGTGTGTGCAAATTTATTTTGACATTAAATGCTTAATCCCATATATGTCATGGAAAATCTAGATTGTTTGATGTTTTTGATCTAATTGAGTACTCATTTCACATAATTCCCCAACCACAACCCACAATGCATTAATAACCTCTAACCTTTTCATTTTCAATGAGCTCTACTAATAATTAAAAATCCTCAATTTTAACATTAGAGCTCATAGAATCTAGATCCAATTTATCATAGTCCATGTTTGCCAAGAAGTCTACCACTCTGTTACCCTCTCTATATGCCTGGGATATATTACATTCTACAAAATTCTCTATCAACGTACACACTTGTTTAGGAATGTAGGATAACCTCCATTTAAATAATTTCTTATTTATGCATGCATTGATTATCATAGTTGAATCCCCTTCAATGTGAACTTTTATAAACTTTATTTTTTTTGCTAACGCTAGACTTGTTAGAAGGGAATGTGCTTCAACCACATTGTTTTTGTCATGCGAGATAGAGGCTACTTTGACTGCTTTTAGATTTCCCAAATAATATCTAATGCAAATTCCAATTCCAGATATACCCATATTACCTCTTGAAGACCCATCCCAATTGATCTTAACAAAATTCAGAGATGGAGGTTGCCACTTGATTTGAGCTCTATCCACTAACTGCTTACCTCTACCATTAACATGTGCTATGAAAGGAGGAATAGACAGATGTTTCCATTCCTTGATTATATTTTTGTCCCACTAGGTAAAGTTAAAATTATGATTCATATTTTTCACAAATGTATTGACCAGCGATGAAATAGACTTCTCTATTCCTTCAAGAACCTCATCCACTGATGATATAATTTGTCTAAATATTTTCTTGTTTCTTTCCCGCCAGATTAACCATATGATTTTCATTGGAGAACACTTCTAGATGCATGCAAAAAACTAATTAGACAGGATGGTTGGCTAGGCTTGAAACATATCCCATAATGAATTTTATAATGGCATTTACAAGTTTAGCTTATACATAATATGTGACCAACGTTGTTTTTCAAATGAACACCTTAGAAACAAGTGATCCACTATCTCAAAATATTCATTACATAAAAAAATGAAAATCTTGAGCAATATTGAGCTTTTCTAGTCTATCACTAGTTAAGACCCTTTTCCTTATAGCTAGCCATGCAAAACAACTTGCTTTAGGTAAAAGAAAGATAATCAAATAAAGGGAAAAAGTAGTATACTTAATATTTTGCAATTTCATTTGTCAAACAACATTATAGACAAATTTAATAGAATACTTACAATATTTTGAAGGATCCCAAATCCATTCATCATGGTGGCTCTTGATATATACCCTTCTATGATCTAATAAAATTTTCTGGAAACATTCTTTTTGTTCAAGATTAATTGGGAGTTTCGAAGGATCTTTCCATATGGCCTTTCCTGAAAAGATTTCTATTACACTAATATAATATATTAATTTAATTCCCCAAAAATCCTTAATTGTTTGAATAACATCCATCAAGGTATTGATCTAATCAATCGAAGGCATCCCATTCCAAGAGTCTTCCCAAAACTGAACACTTTCTCCATTGTGGACCTTCCAAGACATATTTTGTGATCACATCTCTAGACAAAATCATGAAATTCCATATAGAAGAACCTTTTGAGGGATATAAAATGGTTATGATCCTCAAAGGGTCACCAGAATCCAAATATTTCTCTTTCATAAATTTTCACCATTTATTCTCTGATTTACTGTAGATTTGCCAAATGAGCTTTACCCCCAAATGCTTTGTTTCTTTTTGTCAAGTCCTGTAATCCAAATCCCCCAACCCCTTTGTCAAGTTCCATATCCTTTAAGAATATCAATGGTATCTTCTTATCTTTTGACATATTACTTTTCCATAGAAATTATTTGATCAATTTTTCAATTTGTTAAATTAGCCCAGTAGGAGCTTTAAGAACTAATATATAATAGTTCGGTATCGTAGATAAAATTGATTTGATGAGCAAAATCCTGCTAGACAAAGACAACTAGAGAACCTTGCATGTAGAAATCCTACTCCTTATCCTTTTGAAGATATATTTCCAATAAGAAACTTTAATAGATCAAAAAAAGGGGGATGCCAAGATATACAGA